>CAUYQG010218066.1:0-75028 GCA_963574415.1 Tarsius wallacei
AAGACCTCTACAATGAAAACTACAAAACACTGCTCAGAGAAATCAAAGATGACACAAACAAATGGAAAAATATTTCATGATCATGGAAAAATATTCCATGGCTTGGAAGAAATAACAGTTTTAAGATGTCCATCCCACCCAAGGCAATCTACAGATTTTACGGAATACTCATTAAATTACCAACATCATTCTTCACAGGCTTGCAAATGACAATACAGAAATTCATATGGAAACAGAAACAATCACGAATAGCCAAAACAATCCTCAGCAAAAGAAACAAAGCAGAAGGAACCACACTTCCAGACTTTAAACTTTGTTATAAAGCTACAATTGTCAAAACAACCTGGTATTGGTACAAGAACAGGCATATGAGACTAATGGAACAGGATAGAGATTCTGGAAGAAAATCCTCAATTCCTCAACCAACGTATCTTTGATGAAGCCTCCACCAACAACCACTGGGGAGAGGAGAACCTATTCCATAAATGATGCTGGGAAAACCAGCTGACCACATGCAGAAGAGTAAAACAAGACCCCTAACTATCACCACACACAAAAATCAACTCTAAATGAATCAAAGAGCTAAACATAAAACATCAAACTATAAGAACCTTAGAAAATGCAGGAGACACCCTTATGGAAATTGGAATGGGCAACCAATTCCTGATCAAAATCCCAAGTGCCCATGCCATAAGAAATAAGATAGACAAGTGGGACCTCATCAAACTGATAAGCTTCTGCAAAGCCAAAGAAATCGTCAAGAGAGCAGGGAGATAGCCCACAGACTGGGAAAAATTATTTGCCAGGTGTATGTCTGACAAAGACCTAACATCTAGGATACACAAGGAACTCAAACGTGCCAAAAGGAAAAAACAAACAGCCCCATCACAAAGTGGGCAAAAGATATGAATAGACACTTCTCAAAAGAAGAGATATGAGCAGCCAACAGATACATGAAAAAATGCTCAACCTCACTTATTCATCAAAGAAATGCAAATTAAAACTACACTGAGATACCACTTAACTCCAGTCAGGATTGGCCATTATCAATAACTCAAAAATCAACAGATGCTGGAGAGGATGTGGGGAAAAGGGAACACGTCTACACTGTTGGTGTGAGTATAAAATAATACAACCTCTGTGGAAACAGTTTGGCGATTCCTAAAAGATCTAAAAATCGACCTGTCATATGACTCCGCAATCCCCCTACTGGGAATATACCCAGAGGAGTTCAAATCACTCTATGAAAAAGATGTCTGCAGATGTATGTTTATTGCAGTATTGTTCACAATTGCAAAAACATGGAACCAACCATGCTGCCCATTGAAAGAGGACTAGATAAAAAAATGTAGTACATATAACAATGGAATATTATGCATCCATAAAGAAGGACAAAATTATGAACTTCACAGCAACTTGAGTCTATGATACTGAGTGATCTATCACAGAAACAAAGAAGTATCACATGTTCTCACTCATAAGCAGACCTTGAACAATTATCGTAATACTATAAGTAAAGGATTGGCAGTAGTGAGAAACTGCTGGGGAATGGGGAGTGGGACTGGCAGTAGTGGGAATCTGCCAGTGGGGAGTACACCTCAGCAAAAAGAGAACCTGCATAATGAACATTTGTAGACCTAACCCTGAATTGTACCCCACATCTTTAAAACACAAAAAGAGAAGTGATGGAATAAAGGAACCAATGAAGAATGCCATATGGCACTGGCATCCCCTACCCTCATACCTCAGAGATTCCTCTTTTTATGGTTGTTATAACACTAGCCTCCCAGAATCAGTTTGAAGGCTAAAGCAGATATCTTTGTCAGCCTCTCCTTCCTTATCAAATATAAAAATTAGAAGGAAGTAAAAATGAAGAGAACTAATCCCCAGAAAATTTTGTTGGTGTTGTTACTTGGAGGCAATTTTTCTGTATCACTTTCTGAGCCAAGCTCTTGACTCTACACAATGAACTTCTTCCTCATGTAGAGAACATGGCTCAAACTATCAAATGGTGTAATCCCTGGTAGTGAAAAGAACTACTGGAGGTATCTTAGATGAGTAAGTCAGGAAAAGAGCCTCAGTCACAGCTGGGCTTTTAAAGACAGCTCCCTGTGGATGGGAGCTCTTTGTCTGCTGACTGTGAGCTCCAGGTGGAAAACATTCATATTCCCAGGTCTATCAGAGTTGCTCCTGAGAGAATCTGCACCTTTGGCACTAGCTTTTCATTGGCACCAGGAGAGGGAGAGCTGTAACTAAGACCAAGAGAGTAGAGAAGTAATGTCAGTCAAAATAAGCAGCTCTGCCCATCTGTCTCATAAGGACCCCAGAAATCTTCTCCATAGCAAGGGAATTCTGGCCACAATACAGTAACAGGGACCGGTTTGGCTCTCCTATCTGGAAAAAAAACAAAAAACAGATAGAGTATATATAACAATGATCTTCAAGGTCCTGAACATAAGACAATGAGAGACAGGGATCCATGAGAGAAGAAACACAAAGTAATATCCACAATTGCCATAACTCATTGCCTGAAAAGTTTTTAGACTACAGCAGAAAGGGAAAACCCATGGAGACTGAAGGAGTCTCGAAGTTGGAGAAATGAAGTTGAAAGTTGAGAGATTAAAGCAGCTGAAGTTTACAGAACAAAGTACTAAAGAGGAGAGAGTTAGCTACACAAGGAGAGAACTTTAGAGAGCTACAAAGAGCTCTCCTCAAGTACTCAGCTGAGTACATATCAGACCATGCATGTAAGGAACCTACCCAAAGCAGGGAAAAGATGAATAGTAATAGCATACAGGGCCAGGCAAAGTGCTTGTTCCTACCTGCAAGACAGGAAAACCAAATGGGCCACAGGATGTTGGGTAGAGTATACAGAAAGATTTTCAGTAGTAGGGAGGGATTAGTCCTAGAGCGATCATTACTCAAGTTCTGCCTAACAAATTTTAGAAGCAAAACCCAAATGAAACAAATCATTTCCATGCAATTCAAATGTATCCCAGGAAAAAAGTCAATACTATTTATAGTAAAACAAAAATATCCAGTGCACAACAAAATAAATTCACAATGTCTAATATTCAATACAAATATTACCAAGCATGTACCAAGCATGTACAGAAGCAGTGGGATATGACCCATAATGAGGAAAAAAAATCAGTCAACTGAAAACAACCTAGAATTGACTTAGCAACTAAAGATACTAAAACAGTTATTTTACATGGATTCTGTATGCTCAAACAGTTTAGCACAGACATGGGAAAACAAACAAAAATATAAGCCATACTTCAAGAGATTAAAAAAAAAAACAGTGGATGGGAATAATGGCAGAGGAGACACTGAACAAGAAAAAAATTCATGAACTTGAAGACATAACAACAAAAACTATTGAAAATGAAAGCATTTAAGAAAAAATATGATAAATGAAAATGTATAAGACATTAGTGATCTGCGAGACAACTTCAAGTGGCCAAATATACATGCAAATGAAGTCTTGGAAAGAGAGGAGAGAGGAGGCATAAAAATGTTTTTAGAAATGTTAGCCAAAGTTTTGTTTTTTTCTTTTACATTAGCACTAAAACATTAAAATACTTAGATATAAATCTGACATAATATGTACAAGAACTATATGAGAAAAACTACAAATTCTAATGAAAGAGATCTAAATAAACTGAGAGATATTCCATGTTCATAAATAAATAGGTGACATTATAAAAATGTTTTTCTTCCAACTTGATCTGTGGATTCAACACACTCCTAGTCAAAATTTCAGCAAACTTATTTTGCGGATACTGAAAAACTGACTTTCTCTTTCTCTCTATTTTTTTTCAATGGAAACACAAAGACCCAAACAACCAACATAATACTGAAGAAGAACAAAGTAGGAGGATGGACTTTATCCACCTTCAAGACATAATCTAGAGCTACAATAATCAAGGTGGTGTGATATTGTGAAGGAATAGATAAACGAATGGAACAGGATAGAGAATTAGCAATAGATCCACACAGACATAGTCAACTGAGCGAAGAAAATTTAATGGAAAATGGATTGTCTTTTTAACAAATAGTGCCATAATAATTGGACATCTGCATGCAGAAAATATGAATCTAGACATAGACCACTAGAGACTGAGTATTTGTGTCACTCCCTCCCCACAAAGTTATATATTGAAAGCAAATCCCCAATGTAGACAGTATTTGGAGGTTTGAATTTGGGAAGGTATTTAGGTCACGAAGTCAGAACCCTCAGGTGCAAGATTAGTGCCCTTACAAAAGGAGCCCCGGGAAGTTCTTTTGTCCTTTTCACCATGTAAGGACAGAGCAAAAAGATGACTGTCCATGAACCAGAAATTAGGCCCTCAGCACACACTGAATTTGCCTGTGCTTTAAACTTCCCAAACTCCAGAAATGTGAGAAAAACATTTCTGTTGTTTATTATCTACTCAGTCTATGGTATCTTGTTACAGCAGCCTAAATGGTCTAAGATGCAAACCTTATGTCTTTCACAAAAATTAAATAAAAATAGACCACAGATTTATATATAAAAAGCAAAACAACAAAACTTCTAAAATATAACATAGGAGAAAATTATTTTAAAAGTTCAACATCATAAGTCATTAGGAGATTACAATTTAAAACAACTATAATATACTACTACATGTATTAGTGAATGTAATTTTTAGAATGACTAAAACGGAAAATATTTACAACCCCAAATGCTGGTAAGGATATGAAGCAACAGGAATTCTCAGTCATTGCTGGTGGAAATGCAAAATGATACAGACAATTTTGAAGACATTTTGCAGTTTCTTACAAAGTTAAACATAGGCTTACTCTGTGATATAGCAATCACACTTTTAGGTATTTACCTAAATGAGTTAAATACTTATGTCCACATAAAAACCTGCCCATGGATGTTTGCGTGTATTTTAAGACTTAAAATTTCAAGTACTATCTTAACATCTTTGAACCTCACAGGGCCCAGATGTCTAATTGTGTGTTCTTTTTGTCCTTATGTGGACAACTGGTTTTTAACAAATGTGTTAAAGTAATTCAGTGGAGAAAAAACAGTCCTTTCAACAAATGGTGCTGGAAAAATTGCATATCCATATGCAAAATAATCCATATTTCATACCACATACAAAAATTAACTTAAAATGGATTATAAACCTAAGTATAAAACATAAAACTGTAAAACTTTTAGATGGATTCATAAAAGAACAAACTGATAGATGTCATCAAAATTAAAAACTGTTCTTTGAAAGACACTGCTTAGGGAATTAAAAGATAAGTACTAGAGAAAATATTTACAAATATTTTTCAAGTACTTATGGACAGAATGTAGATTTACTCCTCTCACAATTCAATAGTAAAAATACCTACCCAATTTAAAAATTGGCAGAAGATTTGAAAAATACTTCATCAAAGAAGATAGAATGCTGGAAAAAAAGGACAGGAACAGATACCTGACATCATTAGTCATTACGAAATGTGCAAATTAAAACTATAAGAAGGCCCTGCTCGGTGACTCTGCCTGTAATCCCAGCACTTTGGGAGGCTGAGGCAAGAGGATTGCCTGAGCCCACGGGTTCAAGACCCACCTGGGCAACTTGGCAAGACCTCATCTCTACAATAAATCAAAAATTAGCTGGGTGTGGTAGCACGTGCCTATAGTTCTGGCTACTTGGAAGGCTGGGGCAGAAGGATCACTGGAGCCCAGCAGGTCGAGGCTGTGGTGGCTGGGAGTGTGCCACTGCCCTCCAGCCTGGGTGACAGAGTGAGACTCCAACTCAAGAAAAAAAGAAAAAGAAGAAGAAGAAGAAACAACTTCAGCACTTATTCTTTCGCTAAAAGTCAAAAGACTGACTATACCTATTGTCAGTGAGGATATGAAGGAACTGAAATGCTCATGCACCGTTGGTGGGAATGTAAAATGATACAACTACTTTGGAAAATAGTTTTACAATCTCTTTAAAAGTTAAACATACACCATGTAATCAATCCATTCCTCTCCTAGGTATTTATCCAAGAGAAATCAAAGTATGTGACTATAAAGATGTATACACAAATATTCATATCAACTTTATTGATAATATCCCCAAACTGGAAACAACCCAAATGTTGATCAACAGGTAAATGGATAACAAAATTCTGGTACACCTATACAATGGAATACTACACAGCAATAAAAAGGATAACATTTGAGACACACATTTTGTTGAATCTCAAAATAATTATGTAAAAGGGAGCCAGACAAAAAAAAGGAGTACACACTCCATGATTCTATTTATTAGAGAATACTGAAGATGCAAAGTAATCCACTGTGATAGAAAGCAGATCAGTGGTTACCTGGAGTTGAGGGAGTTACAAAGGAAAATGACAAAACAGGCTTTGTGAGTGTGAGACAAAACAATACGCTTATCTAATTGTACACTTTAAATATGTGCAGCTTCTTTTAATGTCAGTCATACCTCAAAAAACTTTAAAAACAAAAACAAAAAAACCTTGAAGCAACTAAATGGGTTTTGAACTAGGAAGTATGGGGATGGAGGAGGACATACAAAGGGGTCAAAGATGTGGGGGGTGGGGCAGTCAGTAGATCGGCCAGTGGCTGTAGGGTCAGATGAAGCCATTGCACTTTTGAGGAAGCTCTGTGGGACTTAGAGCAGAAGTCAGGGAAATCAGAAAGTTTATTTCGGGTTGTTTGGTAGTTAACAACACAGACACTGAAATTCTGCCTGCAAAGTAGGGCCCACACTGCCTGAAAATTCTCTGCTTTGTTAGAACTCAGAAGGCATGGCCTCCAAACGTTGCCTAATGATAATCAGGGCTTGAGTTGAAATGGATGTAACAGTTCCTGAGATGTCACATCAGCCCTAGGTGGCCCCAAGCCCCTGGGTGGTGGTGCGGCTGGAGTCTGGTTCGGAAGCAGTGTCCTGATTGTGCAATCAGAGATAATTGGTTTCTAACTCTGAGACCATTTATTCTTTCCATCTTCAGCCAGGAAACGCTGCCTTAGCTCCTTTGTTTTTAGTTTCCACATTTTTTACTGTCAGCTGCTAAACATTTTTGTCTCCCTTGTCTATCCTCTTGCATCTTCTCTTGCCCACCTCACAGAGCCCTGCCATCACCTTGGGGCCACTCTCAATTTACTCTCCCCTCATTCCCTGTCTTTGTGGACAGCCTGCTCTCCCAATGCCCCTTTCCGGAAGAACCATTGACATGCTCAGAAGCAGTATTCCCTCGTGCTGTCCCCTCAGAAGTGCAGTGTCTTTCCTCCCTTCTCCTTGAGGGGCAGCTACAGAACCGCCCACCCCCCCTTGATTAATAACATCTCCTGACTCCATGCTATTTATTTAAAAATCAATCATCATCCCTGTGTCTCTTACACCAGACTGTCAGCTTCCTGGGGGCTTGACTTACCAGCCCCTTTCCCATCCACAAGATCCTTGTCCTCACTGAAAATGTCACTAGGCTTTCTACAGAAGGCTGAGTAAAGCAGAATTCATTCAAAGGGGGAAAAAAGAGCCTTGGTTGCAATGACTTTACACATCAATAAGACATATGTATGAAGCTGCTCAAGTTGTTAATGATTCACCATGAAACAGCCAATACCACCTGGGACAAAGCACCTTACTAACCATTAATGAATACGCACACACAGAATATGAGAGAACTCCCGAGCTCCTTTCAGCTGCCTTTGATAATGCAGGCTCCTGTATCATCCCTGCCATATAATGAAAACCTCAGCCTGAATTGTATCAATGCAAATCACAGGACCTGCCTGCAAGCTTGTGTATTATAACTTATCTGTGGGGCCAATAAAAAAGACATCCCATTATCAGCCTTGTCCACTTAACTATTAATAAGGCTCTCACAGCCTTTCATCCCACTGCCCTCTCATGCTCTCATGGCTGGCACCGCAAGGCCTGCTTAACTTCCCCGCTGGCAGACTTAAGTAGGGAGAGGTGCACAGGGCACTTTAAGTGTCTACCAAAAGAAATTCACATAGAGTAATATAAGGGAGCTCTTCAGTGGTGCACAGTCTTTCATCCCAAACACTCAAAGTTCCAGGAGCTGAGATGCCCTTGTCCTAGTCCACAGTCCCTTCTGTCCTCTGGAGAGGTCTCCCTCAGAGTCTTGGGTGGATGGGTGGAGTGCAGAGGCCTCCTGTGCTCTGTTTCTTGGGAGCACTGAAAGCAGGAGGAAAAGGAGGGCTGGGAGGTCACTCCTTGGGGTAACTGTCAGCCCTCTCTTCCTGCTCTACCCTCAGCCACAGGCTCACCTCCTGACACTTCCTCCAGGATGTGCTCCAGATCTTGTCCTCTGCCTTCCTTGTTTCTGCCAGGAACACTTGAGTGAAGCTCACCGAGGCAAAGGGGACTCAAATGAGATGAGGCACCATTCTACTATGGGCACCTGGTGGTGCTGTTCTCCCTAAACCCAAAGTCGTTCAGCGCCTGGAGAGACCAGTGTGCTCCCACCACGTGTGCTGGGAGGCAGCAGAGAACATCAATATGGTTCTTTGGCTCAGAGCTTTTGTGCATAATAAAAGCCACTTTCTTTTACTTGTATTTTCTGGAGTATTTTTTCCTGTTCCCAGACCTTCTTCCTCTTCATTTCTTGAATATTGTTCTACTGCACATTTTTACATTTACTGATTCCCTTTCTTTCTTGAAAACAGCCTCACATTCATTTTAGAATCAAGTGAAGTACACAGAATTGTACAATCACTAAAAGGAAATTTCTGGAAGAAATGCTCTGAGTGGCATTTTTCTCACTGGTTAGCATATCCTGCTATGGCTGATACTCTACTCTAGTAAATTAACAACACACAGGACTCTCATTTGATGGAATGCGCATGCCTATGTTGTCTCTTGTGACTTTCAGAACAATATTCATAACAATAAATAAAAACTGAAGTGTTATTTTTCCCTGCCTGTTACTGAGGAATTTAAGACCAGAAAAATAGCCTTATGACTAACAAGTGGTTAGTTGATTAGCCCCTGAGATTTTTCCAGAATCAAGCCCTTTGATTCGTGTTCCTGTCCTGCTTCTCCTTCAGTAGATTTGCCTCTTTCTCTGTGCTAGAGGCAGTCATGATGATTCTTTTTCCTTGACCCTCAATTGTTTCACTTTTTAAAAAACAGTTGGGCTGGGCTCAGTAGCTCAGCCTGTAATTCCTTGCTTTGGGAGGCTGAGATGAGTGGATTGCCTGAGCCCGCGGGTTCGGGACCCGCCTGGGCAACATGGTGAGACCTCACCTTTACAATAAATCAAAAAATTAGCGTGTCGTGGTAGCGCATGCCTGTAGTTCCAGCTACTTGGAAGGCTAAGCGGAAGGATCTCCGGAGCCCAGCAGGTTGAGGCTGCAGTTGCCGGGAGCGGCCACTGCACTCCAGTCTGGGAGACAGAGTGAGACTTCAACTCAAAAAAAAAAAAGATTAAAAAAAAAAAAAACAGTTGGTACTGGCTGGGCTTTGTTTTTGAGACAAGAGACTTCCCCTCTTATGAAATGCTTTGCTAAACCTATTCCTACCCAGTTGAATTTTCTGTGTGGGCAACCAACAATCTCCCATGAGTGTTTATAGCACTCTCTGAAGTCCTTCCACTTGCAATTGTCTATGTAATCCCCACAACAACTTAGAGTAGGAAATAAGATTCTCAAAATACAGGTGCCAAAACTCAAATACAGGTGCCAAAACTGGGGCGCTGTGAAGTTTATTAACATCACTACTAGAATGCGCTGGAGGGTCTATGCCCAGGACTATGCCAAAGATTCCTGCAGTAGTGCCCCCTTTCTACTCTGCTTTCCCTCTCTACCTCAGTTGCCTCTGCAGATAGCAAAACCCAAACTAGACTTCTTTGTCTTATTTAGGAAAGGACACGAAGAATAAGTTATCTTAGAACCACAAGAGAAACAAGAGGTAAGCAGAATGTAATTACTCAAGTTGGAAAGTTGCCATATATAACAGCTGCAGAATTCTACTGTGGGACAAAAAAGCAATATTGACCAAGAAATATCATATTACCCTTCACAGCCCCATTCTGATAGCTTGTTCCTTGCCCATATTTATTCAAAAGATCTAAGAATCTACTTAGTATGAGAAACTCATTACTGGCATTTGCAGATGTTCAGGGATGTAGTGTCTGAGACTGAGAGTAGGAGACAGGTAAGAAATTAATAATGCATACAGTAAAGCCCATTTAGTTTTCTATTTGGGAAGAAGGGCTCTTGTGAGTCAAGATAGAGCAGTAAGAGTTTGGAATGATATGCATAGAGAAAAATAAGGTGATGGAAGTGTAGGAATAAAGCTTTTGACTGTGGTGTCCAAGTCTCGGCTGCCCAACCCAAACATGCCCTCAAAAAAGGCAGAATGAGCTCTCAATGCAGAGTAGAGTTGAGCCCCCTACATTTTTCTCACTGCCTAGAAGACGAAGCTTGTGAGAATTGCAGAAGCAAACTGGGATAAAGGCTCCCGAAAGCAGGCTTCCAGTTCAGAAGCCTTTGTAGCACACCAGGAGCAGATAGTGACTTGGAAGCTTCCAATACTAAAAATAGAGTTGTTTCCTAGTGGGCTGGGTAGGCTTTCCAGAGGCAGAGGTAGAAGGAAGGGCATTCCAGAGAGGGGCTCCTTGAATCAGGCATTCAGACTGGAAAGAGTAGGAAACAGGGGAAGAGAACAAGTGGAAATAGGAAGAGAAGGAAGAGAGAATAGAGGAGTGAGGCGGTTGGATGGGTACATGCTGCACTGGAAGTAAAACTGGAAATTCAGGGTGTGGATGGATTTAAAAGAACCTGAAATACAGGGGCTTT
Organism: Tarsius wallacei; assembly: GCA_963574415.1. Taxonomy (NCBI): domain Eukaryota; kingdom Metazoa; phylum Chordata; class Mammalia; order Primates; family Tarsiidae; genus Tarsius; species Tarsius wallacei. Next base: position 10,811 of record CAUYQG010218066.1, read on the forward strand.
ATTTTTTAGTTTAGAAAAACCACTGCAGTTCTGTGTTTGTGTGCTTGCATGTATGTTTGGTGGGGAGAAGAATTTAATGTGTTTTTGAAGGTTCATTTTAGGGAATATCATCTTACAGCAGAAGAGAATGATCATCAGAACTCTGCTTTTAAAAAGACAAATTATTTTAAGAAAACATTTATAATAGATGCCCTCAAAAGAATTTGCATATTTCTAGTACCAAAAAGGCCAAAAGTATCATTAATGAGAAAGATGATTTTGTTATCCTTGGTTTAGCTCCCATTTAACAACAGGAAACTTAGGTACTTGTAAAAAGGTTCCAGGTTGGGGGGGGTGGATTATTTTTATAGAACATTTGGCTGAGGCTATCTTGAAAAACTCTTCTAATTCTATGCTTTTACTAATGATTTCAAGCCTGAACAACTATTATGCCTTACAAAAACATTCACTCTTTTGGAAAAGTGTTAAAACTTCTTTAGAGATTTGTGTGTCCATGGTGTTCTTATATTTACTTATTTATTTATTTTTTGACTCTACTTAGAATTGAGGTTTTCATTTTTCTGCAATTTTACTCAGACACAGAGAAGAGCAATACGAACTCCACACTTTTACTCCCAAATATGTTGATATTGCTTGTTGTTCATTTGCTTATTTTAAACAGAGGGCTGACTTGTAACACAGAAGGAATGTGGAGGGTTTCTGGATGTCTCTTATTTATTAGATGTCTCAGTAGGGCCCAATGCCATGCTGCCCACATTGCTTCTGATATCTCTGGGATTCCTAAAATTGCCTTTAGTTTATCATCATGCTATCGTGTCATCCTGCTCCTCTAAACCCACTCTGAATGTCAAGGGCACCTGAGACAGGGCAAGGTCCAGTTCTGGAAGGAAGCTCACTTCAACTTAACATTCTAGGTACTGCTTAGGAAAAAGGATCTAAATGTGGTCATTGTTTCGTACTTCTCCCCCTTCCATTTAGGGTGAAGTTTCACACTTCAGCAGCAAATTGCACTTTCTAACATCAGGGGCTCTTAAACATGTCAGTTAAAGTGGAAACAATCTAGCAATCTAGCCACCAGCAAATCACATGCACCAAGAAGCTAAAATACAGCTTCTTCCAAAAGAGTTCGTTGTAGGAGGATAGGTGCTATGGTTTATGGTTTTAATGTTGTTTGCCCCTGCCAAAATTCATGTTAAAATTTTATTCCCAATGTGGCAGTGTTGAAAAGTGAGGCCTAGTGGGAGGTGTTTGGGTCACGGGGGTGGATCCCTCATGAATAGATGAATGCTGTTTTGAGAGAGTAACCTCTCACTCTCGTAAGACTGGATTAGTTACAGAGTGGGTTCTTCTTCCCATGTTTGCTCTCTTTACACACACCCACTCACCTTTCCACTTCTCTACTGTGTCTTGACATAGCACATGGCTTTTACCAGAAACCAAGCAGATGCCAACGCCATGTTCTTGGACTTTCCAGCTACCAGAAATGTGAGCTAAATAAACCTCTTTTCTTTATACATTTCTCAGCCCCACCATTCTGTTATAGCAACATGAAATGGCTTAAGACAAGGGAAGCATCTGTTCAATAAAGGTAGCAATATGGGGAAAGGAACATCTTTAGAAGCCTATTGCTTTTCCTCTCCCATATGCGGATCTCTTCTATGGTGACTAGACAGCCAGAATTTGCTTCTGATTTGGAACAAGTTTCCTAACCTCTCAAAATCAAGTTTCTTCATCTGAAAAGTAGGACAACCTCCTCAATTTTCTGTTTGTAACTCCATGGTACAGAACTCAACTTCCATAACCATGATTACTCTCATGTTATAGTACTAGATCCCATTTGTGCCTGAAAGGAAGACCCTCTTCCCACAGATGGGAGGGACATCTCTCACCCTACTTCTGAAAGATGTAGATTTTACTGGTTCCAAAGTCACATCTTACAGCATATCCTCTCTAAAACCCTCAGATGGTCTCCCTCAGGTCTCCTCCCAGATAATATTCCTGGAGATGCCTACATAATGAATGTGCCTTTCCTGAGCTTTCAAGCATTGCCAAGAATGTTTGAATGGTTGGTAAGTTTATTCCCATTCATAAACCTAGAAGGAGTGTCTTACACTGACACAAATCTCCTCCCCAGTCAAATTAAAAGACTTTGAATAATAAGAACAAGATGTGATTTCCATCTTAGAATGGGGTGTGTTTCAAAGGTATTTGTTAATTGATTGTATGGGGCTCAGCACACATTTTTCCAGATATATTATAAATAATTATCAGAGACCTCCGCTGGCACACAAAAATAATTTAATGTGTAATGTTACTAAAATACTCTCATTATGGTGCTGCTGCACTAATATTTAAGCAAAATGTGAAAACAATCACACCATATACATCAGTTTCCCTTCTATATGAGCTCATTGAAAGTAGAAACAGCCTCAAATTCCTCTTTGCACAGCGCAACAATCATCGTCATTGTGACTTTATATATGGCTATTGTGCACCAGGAACCTAAGTATTTAAATATATTAATTAATGTAATTCTTACATTAACCTAATGAGGTAGGCTCTATTATTATCCCCACTTAACAGCTGAAATAACTGAGACCCAGAGTGATTGCCCAGTGCTAAATAACGAATGAGGCATTTATTGAATATATAGACATAAAGAAATAGTTTTGTCTTTATTTGAGCTCTGATATTTGGAAATAGGAAGGGCTAATTAGAAGAAATGAAGCAGATTGGACTGATATTCTTTAGTGGGAGCTTCTGATGATTTAGTGGCTAAGGGAACAGGGACTATCACCTCTGTTGGGCTGTATCTAATGTTACATATGAACACAGACCTTGAGTTTTCCTCCAGTAGGTACATGACTAAGGCTCTTTTCAGTCAGATCAGTCATGATTAGCCTTTTATATTTTCTCCACACAAATGGAAATAAAAGAGAACAAGTATGATTTTCCTAAGGTGACTAGGAAGTCTTTAGCAAGAAGAGAAAAGAAAAAAAAATAATGAGTTGAAAGCCAAAGGGTATGAATGTGAGATTGTCTCAAGAAGGGAAATGACCCTGACTGCAGTAGGTGAAGGGAAAAGGAATAAGGGGCAGAATGGCACATGCACGTTGTCTCCATCCCAGGCTGGGCTTTCCTCTGAAGTCTCGCCCACTATCCCATATTTCTCCTTTGACAATCTTTACTCCTGCTGCCAGATCCAGCCCTCACAATGTGCACACATTTTTTCTCTCTCTTTCTGTGGCTCTCCCCTTCTCTCTGGTCTACACCAATTGTGTATACAGAACTCATTTTGGCAAGTCTTCAAATGTTGCTGGACAAGATGAACCTCAACTTGTTTGAGTCCCTTAGGTCCTCCCCTGACAGGGTCTGCTTTAACGTTTCCCACTCTTGTTAAGCCCTAATCTTGGCTCTCTCCTGCTCATTGCCTACAAACTATTGCAGTTCATAACCGTCACTTCTCTACAGATGCTTCCAACATCTTTAATGGCTCTCACCTTCCTACTACCTCCTGGGTCCTTCACCTGCAATTTCCCAGTCTAGAATTAAAATCTGCTTTCTCACCGGGGATAAATTATTGCATTAAATTATCAACATAGCTTCATCCACTCCCACCTGAAATTCCACATATCTGAAGCTAAAATTATCTTCTTCTCATTCAAATGTGTTCCCCCTAGTTTTTTAACAGTATATTTTTTAATCATCTGAGATAATGAAGATTAATATTTCCTACCTCCTTTATCCCCTAAATCCATCCATCAACACATCTGATCTATCCTTCTTTCTCAATACCAGCCTCATTCGTCTTTTCTTTTATTCTCATTACTACCACCCTGACTTCCAAGCTGCTTTCGTTACTGTGCCAAGCTCCTTGGGTTTCAGGGTGTGGGCTTACTGGGTTAGAACTCAAGTCCTGATTTTTTTATTAGCTCACTTAAGTAAAATAAGAATAATACATACTTTATAAAGTGATTGATAGGGTCAAATAAATAAATTGGCAGTTACATGTTGAGCAAATTCTTAGTAAATAGTACTTATTAATGTTATTTAATTTCCTCTAGTCCTGCCTCTATGCCAATCCATCATGCCCTCCACACACAGAATAATTTTCTTTTTTTTTGAGTTGGAGTCTCACTCTGTTGCCCAGACTGGAGTGCAGTGGCCGCTCCTGGCCACTGCAGCCTCGACCTGCTGGGCTCCAGCGATCCTTCCGTCTCAGCCTTCCAAATAGCTGGAACTACAGGCGTGCGCTACCACGCCCAGCTAATTTTTTGATTTATGGTAGAGATGAGGTCTTGCCAAGTTGTTCAGGTGGGTCTCGAACTCACGGGCTCAGGCAATCCACTTACCTCAGCCTCCCAAGCGTGGGATTACAGGCTGAGCCACAGAATAATTTTTTACAAATTATTCTGACAATGTGACTTAACTAATCCCAAATCACACAAACATTCCCCAAATGTCTAATAAATACAATAAAAACAGTGTAGCTTGACACTCAATGTCCTGTTTAGCATTTTCTAATAGCCTAACTATCTGTATTCTATTCTGGCCAGAACAACTGATTTATTGCTCCCAAGACCTGTGTCCAAACCATTTTTGCTGTTTGAAAGCCTACATAGCTTCAGATCGGAGCCTAAACTCCACTCAAAACAATTGCACTGATGTCCCCAGCTGTAATTTCTTTAACTTCCACTGTTTTACCTTTTTTTCAGTATTGCTCACTCAGTAATAACTACAAACTGTCTTTTATTATTTTTACCCCTAGAATATTAGACTGTAGAGGTCTGAGATTTGATCTTACTCTCAGCTGTAACCCTGGAAGTGCATAGCACACAGTAGGTTCTTGATGCTTTTTTCTAAATAAAAATACATGAGATGACTATCTCCACTGAGACACCAAGGGGTTGATTAATAAGGCAGAGGTGTGAAGGAATATGCAAAAAAGAAAGCGGGGCAAACATGGCATAGCTGTTATATGATGGGAATTATATGATGGGAACATATATAGCTGTTATATGATGGGAATTCTGATAATTTCAGGCCAAGGTCCGAGTCCCATTTTTCCAAGGATGTCTATATAACACAACTGAGCAGAGACCTCCAGAGGTCTTTTCATATTCCTAGACCATACATCCTTCAAGGTGAATGTAATTGTGGAGTCAGCATGGGCCATGCTGCTGGCTATTTTCCTCAGATGTGGTTGGGTACCTGCAGTTGAATCTCTTCAGAGGCCACATGCCTCACAAACAGTCAGCCCCAGTGTGTGCTGAATATCTACTCCAAGTGGGGGCCATAGCAGGAGAGTCTGATTCCAGAGTGCAGCTTGATCTTGGATGGATATGAGTAGGAAGTAGCCTGACCTTCTCTATTTGCTAGATAGAGTGACACGTAATGTTTGAACAGTAACCTATAGTGACAGCACCTGTCACTGGCTGGCTCACCAGATCCATTTTTCTTTAGCTCCCATGCATTTAGGTAGATACTGTGGTTAGTTTTCCTGAATGGAACATAAGTGAGAGTAACATGGCCATTCCAGGCTCTCTCTCTTCTCCATCCTCTGTGAGGTGAAATGTCCTGCATGGCCTTAAAGCGAACTGTTTGAAGATGGCAGAGCCATAGCATGAAAGAAATCTGGATCCCAGAATGACTCCCTATAGACCCACACATTATTGTGACATATGAGAGGGAAACAACAATTTTTGTGTTAAGCACTAAAATCTGTAAGTTATTTAACACTTAGAATTGTTTAGACTAAAATACACTGTTCTAAGTACTTCCCTATGACTCATCTCAGGTGAACCCCAAAGTAAACCTAGATAAAGGAGATTTATCTTTAATAAGTCTGACAATGTCATTCTCCTCATGAGGTAACTGAGGATAGGAATGTTTATTGGCCTGCCCTTAATCTCTCAACTAGAAGCCAGAACTGTTGAGAAATGGCCTACTTACCTTTCTACTCTACCACACTATCTCTCACCAATATAGAAGTTAATGCTTAATAAAGACCATCATTGCTATTTTCCTCCGCAGACCTACACATTCCATTGCTGTGGCACTAGCTGCAATCTGTTCAGAAACCACATCACTCTTTAAGAGGCAGGAAGAGGGAGGAGAGAAGGAAAGCAGAGAGCTCTTGAGACGCTGCTCCGTGGAGATGGAGGAGAGCTCGCGCCGGCCCTTGAGCACATGCTGTTTTGTCTGGTTCTTGTTTTATGTCTGAAAGTGAAGAGATGCCACTTAGTCAGGGTCTGCCTGCCTCCTTGTGTCTTGTCTTCTTTCCTCCTCTGATGAGAGGACTTTGAGGGGAACTTCAAGATGAGCCTGTGAAGGAGGGGCAACCCCCCTCCTTGCACGATGGTTACTTCAGTCACTAGAAGAAAAGGAAACAAAGAACAGCCCACCTGTGCTCCTCTGCTCTCTTTCTGGGGCTGGTTCCTAGGAACTATGTGATGATCCAGTCCCATCCCAACCATTGCTCCCCCTGCCCACCTGCCTGCCACAAATCCTGAGCAGAGCCTGACTCAGGCCCAAAGGGGGACACATGCCAATGCCATCAAGCCATGAGGCATTCTTTCTTTCTTAGAGGGTTACCTTTTGACCTATCTCAGCCATGATGAGTTTTATTCCTTCAGGCAGCTGGTGTATCACTTTCAAATACCTCCCAGTCCAGGAGTGATGGCAGGTTGGAATGAACTAGATTTGAATAAACCTGTCAAGAGTATCCTTCCTATAAGTTCAGGGAAGCCATCAGCTGTGCCTTCCTGCACATTACTAGCAGCATCCAGCATGCTGGCCAGCACAGAGTCGAGGCTTAACAGGCATTTGTTCAGTGAATAAGTGATTGGATGATTTTGGTTATGGTCTTATTTCCTATACATGTGTATCTGTCATTTTCTTTATGCCTTTATACCCAATCTTACCTCAAATGGATCAAGACAAATGATCAACTGTCTATATTTTAACCAATGGAGCTAATTTTTACATAGTGGTAATATGTAGGTAAGAAATGCTTCTATCATGTTCTAGTGAAAAACAAAACAAAACAGGAGCTATGAATCCAAATTCAAGCAATGAATCAAAAACAATCCTCAGACATCTGGATGAGAGACAAAAATGAAGTTAGTGTAACAGAGTAGTGAATTAATTCAAGTTTCTGGGAAACAGGAAATGGCAACTTCGTGGGCACCTAGGCAAGAATCATTCTGAGTTCTTAGCAACAACAGGGGACCAGCTGGGAACTGAGTCTTCAGGTAGCTGATAGGAATTAACAGAAAGTGGTGGTGAGTGAGACCAGTTGAGAATTCATTTCGACAAATATGCTCTGGGCTTCTAAAGTATGCTTGCCTGATTCCTTGGGGGAAACAAAGAATGATCAGAACATTGCTTACCAATGTCTGAATAAAACAGGAGAGATAGAAGTACCTTCTACTAATTAATCTAAGGCTGATCATGATTAATGATGAAAGCTGTAACCGAAGTACAGAGTGTGGTAGAAATGTTAGAGAAAGACATATTTGGTCAGGGTGGGAGATGGGATGATATGACAGGACATTTATGAGGAGATGAGATATACCAAAGTTTTGACTGGCAATTAGAGAAAAAGGAAAAGGTAGGAAAGAAAATTGTAACAAGAAAGAACATCTTAAAGGGAAACCAGAGAAAGGTAACATTAAAATGGCCAGCAGGCACATTAGGCATAGGAGTAAGGGCAGAAGTGGAGAAAAAGTACTGTAAAGCAGCCTGCAAAGTTTGATCAGGTCTCAGTGTTGAGAACTTTAGATGTGACGCTTAAGCATTTGTGCTATCTTCTGAATGCAGTGAAGAGCCATCCAAGGTTTGTGAGCCCAGAAGTGGCTAGACAAAAAAATGAGGAAGAGACTCTGAAGGTTGCGCACAAGGTACCCTAAATAAGGAAGAGCTTGGAAGTAGAAAGATTAATCTGAAGGCAGGGATGTGGCCAAGAGGCTCTGAGATGGTGCAGTGCCCTTGGCCATGCATGGGGGAGGGGTTCAATAATGGAAGGCATGACCAAATGGGCAGGCTGTGGTGCTCAGTGAACGAGGAGATGCCAGAGGAGGAGGAGAAGTTGAAAATTCTGGAAGCTGGAACCACAGTGACAGGAGGAGGAGAATGTCATTAAGAAAGTTGGGGGAGGGAAAGTGAATTCACACTGGCAAATACCTTGCAAGTTAACAAGAATGTTCAGGTACAATTCTAACAATGGTAGTTCTGTGAGAATGTTTTATTACTCCCACTTAAAATGCTTGCAAAGATCTATGATTGAAGCAAGGGACTAAAACTCTAAGAGCCGAGATTTTGACTACAGGCTTACTATTCCCTGGCTGTGTGCTGCCAGATAAATCATTCAGTTTTTCTGGGACTCTGGCTGCATGACAGAGAAATGGGGCTAGTAATGCCCAGTAATGGCCCGCTTGATAAGGACATAGCGATGATAAACGAGCTGGTGCTCAGAGCTCTGGGAAGGAGAAACCATGATCAATTAGAGTGCAGAGATTTTTCCCTGCCATGGCTCTATCTCCCATCCTTGCCTGTCTCCTGCATAACTAGGAAACTCCCTCTGCAGGTCTAGTAACATGACAGGGCTAGAGCCCATGTTCACAGTAGACAAGGGAAAAAAAAAAACACATTTGAGATTAAACTTCTAAAAAGAGCTGTCCAATTTGTCAGTCGCTCCCCTTCTGACCTTTGCTGAGTGCTGAGAAGCCGTGGCGCCTTCCCCAGCAAGTTTCCCCTCTGTAGGAGACACCGATGAATGAAGCATACTTAAATCAACGTCTCCAAGGCAGCCCCATCAAATATTAAAAGAACAGAACTCCTTCTGTCAGCAACAGGGCACGGGACCCAATCCCCGAGTGTCAGGGCCTCCCGCCTCCTCTGAGCACTTAAACTTCAAATAGCTTGTCAGAGGAATGTTCCTGTTTCTGAGGTTCCAACTCACATGCCTGACTTGCTGTGCCACTTTCCATATGCAAATTAGAGCTTCACTATCTCTAACAAAGCACAGAGAGAAAAGAAAATCTGCCGACCACTCAGAAAGAGAGGGGCCGGTGACGGAAGATGAGAGATGCAGGAGGTCAAAGGAGATTTGAGGAATTCTCGGGTTTTGAGAGGCTGGAGGGCTAGGGTGAGAAGGGCTAAACTTAGGCGGAGCAACATGTGGCAGACCCAGCATCCGGGAGGAACTTCTGAGCCGATGGGTAACTTAGAAAGGCCCACCTGCTTCAAAGGAGGAAGAACCTATCCCCTAAGCAGAAAAGAGGCCAATTCCAATTGTAAACAGCAGTGCCTTTGACGTCAGTAAGCAGGTGAAAGTTTATAAAATGGGGATGATAATGATTACCTCGAATGGATGTTGTAGGAATTAAATAAGGTAACACATAGAAGGGATCGTGGCAGCGATTGACATTTTGCAGGGGCTCAACAAAGACTAATGCAGTGCACCCTACTTCCCAAAGACTAATGCAGTGCACCCTACTCCCCATATCCTGTCTCCACTTTTTAAAATCAATTCCTCCCCAGTTCCAGGTACCACAACAGGCAGGTCCTGGTTGGTACAAAACTGCATATGATAAATCCCTGCCCTTGAGGAAGTCATCGGTTAACATTTGTTATTTATCAGTTGTGCATACTCAGCTAGTTCAGAACCTCCATTACTCCATCTACAAAAATGGAATGATGATCATATTCAACTCAGAACTGCCCAATATACTGCCTGTCCTGCAGTTGTCACTCAGCAAAAGCTTCCTTCCTCCTGTCTGTTTCTTAGTCCCCTCCCTAGTCACCTGTCTGATGTTAGTGGGTCACAGTGTTGAAAGTGAGGCTTTCATCCTATGGCCACCAGGGAGCCACACCGCCAGCTTTTCCACTGTCTGCCTTAAAGTAGCTGCCTTTCAGGAGCAAACAAAGTGGATTTCTCAAAATGCTAAACCCCTTTAGAGGAGTAGTTCCCAACCTTTTTGACATCAGGGACTGATTTTATGGAAGACAATTTTTCCACGGACTTGCAGGGAGGGGGATGGTTTCAGGATTATTCAAGTGCATTACATTTATTGTGCACCTTATTTTTATTATTATTACATTGTAATATATAATGAAATTATTATTAAATTGGTTTGCATGCAATTGATTTATTATGGTCTCTGCACAAACATCATTGCTAATGTTAATCTGTATCTGCAGCCGCTCGCCAGCACTACTATCACAGCCTTAGCTCCACCTCAGGTCTCCAGAAATTAGATTTTCTTAAGGAGTGTGCAACCTAGATGCCGTACTTGCGTAGTTCACAATAGGGTTCATGCTTCTATGATAATCTAGTGCCACTGCTGAACGGACAGGAGGCAGAGCTCAGGTGGTAATGCCAGTGATGGAGAGCGGCTGTAAATACAGATGAAGCTTTGTTCACTCGCCCACTACTCACCTCCTACTGTGCGACCTGGTTCCTAACAGGCCACGGACAGAGGGCTGGGACTCCTGCTTTAGAGCCCAGAGGTTTCATTTTCCTCTTCCATTCAGAAGATTCCCTGGGAGCCTCCCCTCCCTTTCCTGCTCCCTGACTAAACAGCTTCTCTCCCATGCCCAGGGCTGTGCGGTGAGTTTGCCCTGCCTCACTCTAACATTGACTGACCTTGTTGCCCAGTGCCACTAATCAGATAACTTTTACTCTCAGCCACAGGCAAAAGCTCGGAGGAAGCTGCACAGCCCTGGTGGATGCTCCTATTGCCTCTGGATGCCTGTTCCTTACTGAAGCCTGTAAATGAAAATGATTACTTCACTCCATCCTCCATCAAAAGGGAAGGGAGAGAAGTATTGCAGGCTCTTGGTTGCAGGAGATCTGGCCTGCAGGCTTTCAGGAGAGAGGAGGGGTGAGTAAAACCTCAAACAGCCATGGCAAAGGAGCCTGTGTTTACTTCACTGTTCATTCCGTTCACTACCCTCCAGGGGTTTCAGGTATCCCAACTCTACAAACGGCAGAGATAAAGCCCAGAATTTAAGTAATGTATCCGAGGTCAGACATCCAGGTTTGACAATGGCCTAATCTGATTCTGTCTCTGGATACAGCATATTTCCACCCTTGCACCCAGGGAGCTGGCCTAGGTGACAGCCGAAAAGGGGAAGGAAGGAAGGCTTAGAGTGATGGATTTGGTAGAAACAGCCACCATAATTCAGGATTTAAGATCTTGATTAACTGAGCAGGCTGCTGCATTTCAGTCTCAGGAAGGAGAGAGGGGATAAGGTGGAGGTTGGTCGGGGAGAAAAAAAAATCCCCTCACTCGCTGCCAACCCTGTTAGTCTCCTTTTTCGAACACTACAATTCACCTGTTCTCTGAACTGGGAAAAGCAATAGACCCAGACAGCCACCTCAATTCTGTTTAGCAGTTTAAAAATCTAAATTGATGGCTCTCCTCTTCTCCTCTGAAGGTCTGTTATTTAGGTTTTGTGGTTTGTTCGCCCTAACTTTGTTACGCACCATGATACTTGCAAATGGGGCAACATAAATTAAGAATTGGTAGCAATCACATTTGGAGCAGGTCTTATGGGACATTCAGATGAATCCTGATTTGTGGATATGAGAAAATCTTCTAATCTGACATTGAGTATATAAGCCATATATTTCCCCCTGCAATTTTATGACCTACTCTTTGCAGACTGCCTCTTTGAGCAAGGAAAGGCCCCAGGCAACTGTTGGGCTTCCCACTTCAAGTAAACCAAGTAAACTTGCAAAAAAGATGTAAAATGTAAGTCCCTGCTCTTTCATTCTCTCTGCTATTCAGTTTGTGCCTGATAAGATGGTTATTCCCTCCAATTCCCTCAATCCTCACCTCCACATTTGCTGCTGCCATTAAGAGAATAAACATAAGTTCTTGATTTAATAAATATCTGTGGATACCTTGTCCCCATAGTTATTGGAGCATTTGTAAGTTGAGGGTAGTGCTGGTTGCTCAGGAAAGCCACTGCCTGTGTCTCACATGGCTGGCCAGGTGACCTTTGACACTGCCTCATCAGCTCAGTAATCCTTTGGTCTCAAAGCAGACATCCAATTTGGATACCACACCTGACCATTCTGAGGAGGCCTGTCTGGGGAGATGAAAGGAGAGCTCTTTTGGGTGACAGTGAGGTGGCTCTGCCAGGAGGGAGGCCACAAGGGAGGACTGACTGCAGGGCTTAAAGAGACCAGAGCACTTTACTTAGCACTGGGAGGGGACCATCTGGAACTCATGTTCTAAGAGAACCCTGGCCCTGCCCACAGAGTGGCTCCAGCAGGTGTCCCTGCATCAACATTGCTCAGCTCTGTCCATTCCCACTCTGGGCCAGGCCTAGGGCAGAGCAGTCTTTTGTTATCTCACTTAAACCTTCAACAGTGACCTTGGGAAGTCATTTTTAGTGTCTATCCCCTACTTTACAAATGAGAGAGTACAGCCTCACAGATATATCAGGAAGCATGTTCAGGCATAATAATGGCATCTGGGGCGTGTGGAGCCCTCAACCACTCAGGGACTGAGCTAAACTCTTGTGCTGGTCTCACTCCCTCCTCCAGCAATCCCAACAGCTTCTGCCATCATTTTGATTTTTCAGATGAAGAGCCTGTAGCTCACAGAGGTTATATAACTTTCCTGAATTGACACAGCCACTAAATGGTGCAGCTGGGGTTTAAACCCAGGCTTCTGAGCCTTCGCTTTTAGTTGCCACCTCTGTAAAAATCAGAGTTGTGGGAATTTGAGCCTAGGCCTGCTGTTGTCAAAATCCACGCCCTTCAAGCTCCATTGCCAATTGCATTTCAGACTGCTTTATAGTGTTCTCTGCAAAGTGAAGCCTTGTGATGTCTTGGCAATTGGCTCTCATCTCACGGTCCCAGCGGCTCCCCGACTGCAGGAGTCAGGCCACCTTGTGGCACTATAACATCCCTACCCCACCCCAGCACCCACTGTGAACCTGCCTTCTCTCTTTTTTCCCCAGTTTTTCCCATGACTCCAGGAACTATTTTTTTTTTTTTTTTTAGACAGAGTCTACTTGATCACCCAAGTTGGAGTTGCACAATCACAGTGTTCACCGTAGCCTCAGCCTCCTGGGCTCAGGTGATCCTTCCACCTCAGCCTCCGGAGTCACTGGGACTCCAGGCACATGCTAGCCACTATGCCAAGCTCATGTTTAAAATTTTTTTTGTAGAGACAAGATCTCACTATGTTGCCCAGGCTGGTCTCAAGCAATCCTCCTGCCTAGGCCTCCCAAAGTGCTGGGATTATAGGTGTGAGCCACCGTACCTGGCCATGGCTGCAGGAACTTTCAGTGGGTCCTGTGGAGCTGGTCATAAAAATGAGAGAGTCACTTCCGACCCAAGCTTTGCAGAAGTGGTCGACTTGTGCAGAATGGCTACAGAGCTGAGCAAATGGTGCAGGTGTGCTGGCCACTGGGGTGGCCAGGAAGAACTGAGCGCTCCTCAGGAAGCCACACTATCCCCTGCCACGGAACCTTCTAGGAATAGAGTGGCTTCCAAAACTATTTCAGGGACATTAATAATTCATCAACCCCAGAGGGGAAAGAAAAAAATGTAAAATGTGGAAAACAAAGATCTAATGGGCCTCAGAGGCTCCCACACAATTGGCAATGGTTGTTTTTCTCTTCAGCTGCTGGAGAGACAGGAACATGGGGGGAGAAGAGGAGGAAAGAGAGAATGTATTTGCTTACAAAAAAGCACACTTTTAAAAGCCAGAACAGCCTATAACAGTATGACCTTGTCCAGAGTTTCTGGAAGTACAGTTTATAAAAAAGCTTTTGTATATACATTTTGATCCTTAAGAAATATTGGGTGAGGAAAGTGCAGTTATGATCAATCTAATTTTTCAGATAGGAAAACTAATCTTCACTAGTTTATGGTTTGCTGACAGACCAAGTCCTGGTCCTCCACAGCTCAGTACAAAAGGCTCTTCTTCCTCTTTTGGAAGCCCTCCTGATTCTCATATTTGTTCCACTGCAGAAGATGTCAGGGCTTCTAGAGAGAAGAATGAGACAGAGGTGCGAATCCTGGTCTAAAGTTCTCCAGATTTTAGCAAAATCTCAGCTGAGATCCCTAGGGCTAGGGAGATGGGAAGTAGGGTGGATCCCAGCCCACAGAAGCTATCACCCTTTCTATTCAAGACAACCAAGGAGGGGTTTCTTATTGTGCTTTGGCAAGGCCCCCAAGAAAGAGAATGTTTCTAGCTCTTGACCTTTCAGAGGATTTTACTGATTCTTGCAAGAAGAAAAACGACATCTTTGTTCACAGTTGATGAGACAGAACAAAGATTTAAATTATAATCGTATAATCTTCTAATTAGTTGATCTTTTTTTTAAAAAAAAAGAAGTGTTGTTTCTACCTTGGTATCCAAAGCTGTCTGAACTTATTTTTAATTTCTTTCAGAACCCAATGCCATTCTATAAAACCAAGAAACTATTTTTAAAAAGGGTCAGATACTTCTTCTAATTTCCTTTGTTATCTTCCCACTCTCACAATAATTCCCTTACTGGTCAGTTCCCCTAAAGGAAGAGAAAAGAATGTTTGCCTTCTATTTTGTGATTCTTCTTGACAGTAGGCGAAATGCTATTGTTATCTGAAGCTGTGTGGCATGATTTCAGAACTCGGAGGTTCTTTGAGAGATTGCTTCATCAAAATATGTCATTCATTAGTGGGGTCTACATTCACAAACACCACAAACACCAGGAGGAACGTCTAATTGCCAGCATGTTTCATATCTCCAGCAATGCCCGCCCTCCCCAACCTTCTGCACTCTCACCTTGGACTCCAGGTAACCCCTTCCCTTCTGATCCCACCACAGAGTGGTCTGTTTTGACTCCTTTCCTGGTACAGAGACATTTCTTCAGTAATCTGAGAGTGTTAATGTGCTAATGCAGGTAAATTGTAATTAATTTCTCTCTAATTGATGCGTGGGACTACCTAGGCCCCTCATTTTCCTCCCTTCATTCCTTTATAAATATATGATTTGACAGGTTAATTTGAAACCAAAAGTTAGATTCTTTACAGCCATCTAAGCAGAAGCCCCAGCAAGCAATTTGCTGTCTAGTTGTGTGAAGCATAATAAAAGGGTTGAAGTCAGGTTATCCTTTTTTTATCGTCATTTTGCTAATTTAATCTTTTTCCCCTTCATAAGGTAATAAAATATTCATTTCACAGCCTGAAAACCTTGGCAGTGACTGGCGAGGGAACAGAATTCACAGTGTGCTGTTTGTCCACAGGGTGACCTTCCTCCAGGGGCCTGCAGCCGGACCCTGGAAAGGGCCCGGTGAGGGTGGTGTGGGTGGCTCCGGAGGAGTTCCGCTTTGGCATCTGAATCAGGACTGAGTCAAGCCTCCCACACTCTGCTGCAGCTCAGAAAAAGGCAGCAGAAATTGTCGGAGCTTCTGGGACTGTGTGAAAGAAGAGAGCCAGCCCCTCAGCTAGGTACCCAGGAGCTATTCTCAGAAGAGGGGGGAAGACAGAAGGCCATTTTCTGTCAGTTCCAGCATGAGCTACAGGGAGGGCTTAAGGCTTGAAGGAGCCAGAGCTGGAGTCACAAAGAAAGCTTCTCCACAGGGTGCCAATCCTTCAGAGGATAAGATGAGAACACAGCTGCCTACATGGCAGGCTCAGGTGTTACCTGCTCTGTACAGTTAGCTGAAGCAAAACCTGGGCTTCTGAAAGACATTCAGCCTTCCCCATGTAAGTGGATGTCCCTTGGACTGAGCTTGCCTTCTAAACCACTAGTAGCATCGCTCCCTGGCAGTTTACTAAAAAACTCTTTGCACTCGCTTGAAAGCTGGCCCTTCTGACACTAGCCAACCCATTGCAGGGATCCAAGACTCTACCAGGCTCAACTCTTCTTCCCAAAGAGTTGGTCTAGTAGCAGAGGGGCAGATGTGTGATGGGTGCCTCTCTAGCTTCTACCTAGGCATCTTTCTCCCTGGGCTTCGGCTGTCTCCTCTTAAAACAGAAACAAGAAGGAAGAATGTTGGTTCTTCCCTGTAGAATGCAGGAGGACGACTGCCCCTGGGAAATGTGCTTTCCACACTGCCTCACAGATGTCAAATGTCAACCACGTAGGCTCTATCTGAATGCTGTAGTTGGAGTTCCTTTGGTAAGAGGCATATCCAGGTGAGATAAGGAGACACGTTTTCAGCAACTGACATGAGGACATGGAATTGCCTGCTCCTTGGGTGGAGGACCCTGGGAGAGAAGAGGCAGTTCTCAGCAGGCAGAGGGTTGTTTAGAACTCAGGAGTCCTCATGTTTGCCCTGCAGAGAGGGTGAGTGGGAATAGTTCCTCCAGAGAGCTCCAACCAGAGGGCCCATGTGCCATCCAAACCACAGCAGATCCCCAACTGTGAAGGGTTTCCTAGGGAGTGTGCCCAGCACTCTAAACCAGTTAGGACACGAATGCTGATGTTGCCATCTTCACAAATGTGCTCATGCCACAGATATTCTTTTACAATTTTTTTTAATTGCCACAAGCAGGTTGACTTGGCAAAAACTGACAAAATGAGTGACCTGATAAATCATGCATGACTTTAAATCACAATTTTTTTCTCCACATTTTAGAAAAGTACCTGTTTTACTCTCTATTTCCCCCTCTGTTTTCTCACATCATTGGAATCCGTTATTATTGTAACAGATTCTGCAATTGTGACTGTCCTTATACAAAATGTTTAGTTTTATGGTTTTTGTCCAAATATTTGGGAAACTTCATTGGGGAAAAAAGTCTTCTTTTCCTCATTATTATTTGTATGATCAGAATTATAATATCTTAAAAGGTTGCCTGAAATTTAAAGAGAAAAGCCTTTTATCAGAGGAAAAATATTATAAAAAAAAGTCATGAGTGGATGAAGAGGACATTGAGAACTGAGTTTCAGGAAGACTAGTGGGAAGGGTAGTAAATTGCTAGACTTGGCAAAAGAGAATCTGGGTTTCTGGGAATGGAAGACACAGGGGCTGCACTGCCTTGAATTGCAATTTTCTTTCTTAGAGAACTTTGCACCAGAACTCTTTGTGTGTCTTTCCAGAAGAGTGATACAAGGTGGGATTAGAGCCTATCCTAGTTTATCCTAATATTGGGTTAGTGTAGGTTTCTAAGGGTTTTTGCTTAAAAAGTCACGTTGTAAAATGTGCACTTGAGGAGAAATTTGCCTCTTATGCCACTGGGAAGGACTCCTAAAGCCAGGTTAGAGACTAGGAAGAGTAGAGAAGAAGGGAATCTTAGCTAGTAGAGTAAAACCCAACAGTTTGTTGGAGGAGGGACACTTTGTCTCCATCTGGGCTTTTATTTTATTGTCTCAACTCTATCACCTCTTCACCTTTGACAGAGAAATTTTATGAAAGAGTGGTCAGCATGTGATGTCATATGCCTCCCTGCACCCTTCGTTCCATTTCACTGTCATCTGGTTTTCATGCCTACCAAAATCTTGACTTCTAAGGAACTCCAGTTTATAAAGTTCAAAAAATTATTTTTCACTGCATGTCATCTTATTAGTGATCATTTTGACCACCCTATCCCTGAAATATTTTTCTACTTTGGTTTCTGTGAAGTTATCTCCTAAAGTTTTCCCATATCTTTTGACCATATCTTTTCTTTCATTTTTCTTGAACTTCTGTAATTTCTTACATGCAAGTACTCCCCGAGGCCTCTTACTTTACCTATATACTCATCCACACCCTCAGCATTAACTATGCTGAGCAGACTACTATATATAATGTATATATCCATATATCTATATCCATATCTACATGCAGGCCAGAACTGTTTTCTGAACTCAAATTTATTCAACTGTCTGCTTGACATTGTCACAGATTTAAAGGTACACCTACATCTTCTCTCTAAAAGCCTGTTCTGGGCTTGCTCCTCCTATTCCAGGACCCATTTTCAGCATGGCTCTTCATTTACCCAGTTTATAGGACCAGAATCCTGGGGACCACCCTGCTTGCCTCTCCCTCTCATCACCTATATCTGAACTATTAAAAGATCCTGACCTTTCTGTCTACTAAATGTCTCTCAAATCTCCCTCTTCTCTAATCCCATGGTGTTTTGTAAGGTTCAGGATCTTATAATTTCTTACTTAACCTATCAGACAGCCTATGGACTAGATACTGCCACCAGTATTAATTTCTTGCCATCCATTATTTGTTGTTGTTGTTGTTGTTTTGCCGTCAAAGCATTTAAACAAAATGCAAATCTGATCCTATCACCGGAAGTCAACCTGTGACCTTGAGGATAATGCTCCCAATTCCTTAGCATGGTCGACAGAGCTTTCATAAGATAAGACGCCCACCTAATGCCTATCCTCATCTGTCTGCTCTACTTGTCACCTAGACCTGTCATTCTACCCATCTCATTTCAAGATCCTAGCAGCCACCCAAAAGCTGCTAGGATGTGATGTCATATGCCTCCCTGGGCCCAGCACATGTCTCTATGGGAACTTCCTTCTTTACCTAGCCAACCATTCCTCAGTCTTCATGACTCAATGTTACTACAATCTACAGAAAAGAAGAGCCCTTACCTGGTCCCTTCCCTGTGTTCCTGGAATTCCCAGAACCTCCCTATGAGATTGCTCACCATACACATTCTATTCATCTCTCTTTACTTCTCTGATTAGCACACTAGACTGGGCGCTTCTGGGAAACAGGAACCATGTTTCTGTCATCCTTTAGTAGGGTGTCACATAATAGGAACTAATAAAAAGTTTGTTGAATTGTTTATAAAATAAAAAATAATGTATAATAATGTACTACAAGGCAACCTATAAAGAATTATGAAGAGGGAAATCCAAAGTTTATTTAATAAGATGTCTTCCACATGGTGTCCTTTAGGCAAATGGCTATTTTTAATCCCCAAAGCAAAAATCTAATTAAAATTTTAAAACAAACAAAACAAAACAAAAACCCAAATGAGTTTTGTTTTGTTGTTGTCATAAACATATTGTGTGAAAACCAGACTCTGATACCTCAGAGTTTCCAACCTGCCAGAGCAGGGAACTAAGACTACCAGAAAGCCAGAGGCTCTCGGTCCCTCTCAGCAGCTCTCACAGGCGGCCTGTTCTCTGCTCACCCCTAGATGTCTCCGTCTGCGAAACTACTTAGAAAAATGCGTCCTCACAGCCACGGAGACAGACGCCAGGCTCCAGCTACATTTGCACATTTGCATTCTGCTTATCAGGTCACCCAATGGCAAAATCTTCAGAGGGAGCCGGCAATTTCTCCCTCATACTGAAGCTAATGAGCAAAGTAGCTCTTGCTGAAGGACAAGAAAAAGTCGGTGCGCATGGTGTACTGCGGGCACCATGGGCAGGCTGTCATCATTATGAAAAACCATCACAAGACCTTACAAATTAAAAGCTGCGGAGAAAACTTTTGCCCTCTCAAGTTTGTAAGGAAGCATCTTGCCGTTCATCAAGACCAGGCAGTTGCAGTAGGAGCTCTTCCAGAATGCTGGCCGGCCAGGCGCCTCCTGCAGCCTCCCAGAGGGGACGCACCATCAGCTGTCAATTTCTAAGCAAAGGGAGATTGTTTTATATCCACTTTGGGCTCCCTTTTCATTTCCAGGCATGTCTCTCAGAGTTGACTTTTATTACCAGGTTAATCAGCAGCCAGCACAGCAGAGGAGTGATAAGCAAAACCCCATCCTTCCCACTTCGAGTCCCCTCTTACTGCCTCCTGGTCTCCCTGCCCCGCACCCCTCCCTTCCGGTTAGCCGGCTTCCTTGACTGCGGCTCTGCGCATCTTCTGAACCAGCTCACGCAGAGAATGGTGGAAGCTCATTTCAGAGCCAGTAATCAACTCCCCCTTTGGATCAAACTGCAAACTAAAATTGTACCAATCTTTCTAAACAACCCAAGGAAAATGGGACCTAAATTGTCCAATTTTGGTGTGTCCACCTAGCTTGCTAATCTAATTTTACTTTCCAAAAACCTAAGACCCCATATTGTCTCCTCCTCTGTGTTGGTTCAAGAAAATGAGAAAAGAAAAAATGCACATCTCCAAAAACAAATCATTCTGCTGACCCTGTGGGGCCCTGGGAATGCAAGAGGCTGCATCTTCAGGATCTGTATTCAGGTATCTGCAAGGGCTAGCAGGAAATGCAGAGCCACGGGAAATTGAAAAATAATAGGGGAAAGGCAAAACAAACATTTCAGCTTTCCCTTAAATGTGCATTTGGAACTTGGCTCTGAAAAAAGACAAAGGTGGAGATAAGCATCTCCCAGCAGCAGCGGATGCTTGGCTTTATTTGGGGATTTGCCAACAGGAGCTGACTGTTAGACTCTTGTATGCTACACACTGGGCCGAGTCCCTTCCCAGGCTCAGCTCCTTAAATGAAGGCCCTCCCTGCCACCTGAGGATGATTTATGTTTCCGAACAAAATATAAACAAGAGGTTTGGATGAGAAACCAAAAAACAAAACAAAGACCTCATCAGCAAATGATAATTATAAGGAAGGTGTCAAGAATACAAATACTGTATTCCTGTCTCAGATTCATTTCTAAAAATTAAACTCCAAGAAGTGTGAAAGCCCCTAATTAGAAAGGGAGGGACGTCCTTAAGAGCTCTGCACAGGCAGGGTTGACAGCTTCACTCTGTCTAGAAGCCAACATTCACACCTCCAGCGAGCGCAGGGAAAGCGGTCAACACTCCATTTCCCATTAGTGATTTGCACAGGCAAAATAATGACACCAGTGAATTGCACACTCAGGTGTCATGTCCCCTTCAGCATGGCTTTGTTCATAAGAAGAGTTGCAACGTTCTCCAATTTCTGAAATTATCTGGGAAGTCTTTCCTGCCTTTTCCTCTCTCTTCTGCAAGCTCTCCTAAGCTAACTGAAAGGTAAATAAGGTGATCTCCTGATCTTGAGTGAGATTGATACTACAGGGGATTTTCTTTAAAAATCTTCACAATCTGGTCATTTGACAACAAAAAAACCAGCTTCTTCTCTGTGTTCTGGCAAGCATTTTTGAATGGGATGCTTGATTCCCACAAGTGCTCTGCACTGTGTTCTGGCTCTGGTAGAAAGGGAGAGGTCAGAGGTCTGTGGGGTGCGATGGATGCCTCAGTCAGGACAGGCTCAGCTACACTGTGATAACAAATGACCCCGGATATTAGAGTCTGTGGCCAGCAGCTCTTTGCTCTGAGAGTACACATCTCTCTGTCCCATGGGGGAATCCATTACTCTGCACCAAGACTGACAGAGGGACCATTAGATGGCAGATTGCCAGTCTCACATTAGAGGGAAGACGGGTGACTAAAACTTCGGCTTGGAATTGTCACTGTCATCCCTGCCCACGTTTCAGTGGACAAGTCATGAGTTCACCAACTCACTAATCTTGAGTTCAAAAGGGAAGTGATAAATACCTCTTCCACAGAGAAGGAAAGTGAATATTGGCAAACATTGTTGCAGTCCTCTACAATGGTAGTCAGTGCTTTGTCACCTTTGGAATGTGAAATGACTCTACCATTGTAGAATCTCTCCCCAAGCCCTAATCTCCAGCTCAGTTGCAAAACAAGCACGTGACCATGTACCCATCCTGACGCATTTCATCATCATAGCCTACAGTGCCCTAGGACACGCGAGTTATCATTAGCAGGGCTTCAGTTTTCTAAGGAACATTTGTTACCTGGCCTCCTTCTGATTCCCTGTGGTTTCAGCATTGTCTTAGGCTCAGAGAATCAAAGATGGTGAGGACAAAAATGATTAAAAAAAAAAAAAAAGAACCAGTAACCAAAAGCCCAGTTGGTCCAGGTAAAGGCTCCTGGAAGGCAGATATTGGTTTAGTGACATGTCTTTTAAACAAACCTGACACAAAGGGTTATGTGTTTTATTTTTTTTTTCTTTACTTCAAGAATTCAACATTACCTTCATCAAAAAATTTCTAGGGATTTTTTTAAGGGGCACTACCTCTTGTGCTAATTTTATTTCCCAGTATTAAAGAGATCTTTTTTTATGTTGATTTAAAATTTTTTTTTTTTAATTTTAAAGATGTGGGTACAATTCAGGGTTAGGTGCACAAGTGGTTATCATACAGGTAACGTTTGGTACTCTTATTGATGTTATGTGCCCCCCCACCTCCCTTGGCAGTTATCCCACTACTCCCAATCCCTTTCTTTTTCTTTTCTTTTTTTTTTTTTGAGTTGGAGTCTCACTCTATTGCCCGGGCTGGAGTGCAGTGGCACGCTCAGAGCCACCACAGCTTTAACCCGCTGGGCTCAGGCAAACCTTCCACCTCAGCCTTCTAAGTAGCTGGAATTATAGGGGTGCCACCACCCTAATTTTTTGATTTATTGTGGAGATAAGGTTTCACCATGTTGCCCAGGTTGGTCTCGAACCTGTGGGCTCTGGCAATCCTCTCGCCTCTGCCTCCCAAAGTTCTGGGATTACAGGCGTGAAGTTCAGGATCCACTTATGAGTGAGTACATGTAGTACTCAGATCTTTGTTTCTGTGATTAATCACTGAGTAACATAGACTCTAATTCTATCCAAGTTGCTGCAAAGTTCATAATTTTGTCTTTCTTTATGGCAGCATAATATTCCATCATGTAAATGTATCACATTTTCTTTATCTAGTCCACTTTTAATGGGCCAATCCATGTTTTTGCTATTGTGAATAATTCTGCAATAAACATGCGTGTGCAGGTATCTTTTTTATAGAGTAATTTGAAATCCTCCAGGTATATTCCTAGATGGGGGAATACTAAATCATATAGAAGGCTGATTTTTAGATTTTTTAGAAATCGCCACACTGTTTTCTACAGAGGTTGTTCTAGCTTACACTCCCACCAACAGTGCAGAAGTGTTTCCTTTTCCCCACAACCTCTCCAGCATCTGTTGTTTTTTGAGTTATTGATGATGGCCATCCTGACAAGTTGGGTGGTATCTCAGTGTGGTTTTAATTTGCATTTCTTTGATAATTAGTGAGGTTGCGCATTTTTTCATGCATCAGTTGGCTGCTCATATGTTTTGTTCTGAGAAGTATCTATTCTTATCTTTTGCCCATTTTTAATAGGGTTGTTCGTGAAATGTATAGCCACAAAATATATCTTGCTCCTAAGTCTTGATTTATAAAAAAACAGAGCTGAGCCTACCCAGCAATTCCATCAAAAGGGACAAAGTCAATTAGTCCAGAGTAAGCAACCATTCCCACAGCTGTGGTGGCCCTTGGGCCAGATAAGAAGAAATAGAATATAGTAATAACTAAGCACTTACTATGTGCAGGCATTAATGCCATGCTCCTAATTCCTGCCCCAGGAATAGACAAATCCCAGGAGTTTACTGAAGTGCCCAATGAACAGATTCTTCTGTAAACTGGCCTCCTTGCTGCATTTCTCTTGAGCCTCCCGAAGCTGACTATGACTGGTCTCATTGATGTTTCTGCTTTTCTGATCCTTGTTTTGAGCCTAGGCTTCCCACTGTGTTGGCCTATCAACTTGATGGGCAGCTTCACCTTATATGTTGCCTTCCAACCTTTTTCCCTGATTCCCAACCTTCTGGTTTTCTGTTCTGCAATGCCTGTCTGGTACAGTGTCTCTGTCGACCAAGAGTCTGGGAGAGAACCCCTCCCAGATGTGGCCTACGTAGCCTTGACTAGACCGATCCCTGTCCTGGAAGGATGCTCAGAGACTATTAGAGTTAGACATTACATTCACTCCTGGAAGAGGCCTAGAGAGGTCTGCTGAAGTACTGGAAGAAGACAAAGTCAAGAGAGCATATGGAGGGCTGGAACACCACAAGACTTGCCTTATTGTGCAAGCAGGCTGCCATGTTCTGTACTGCATGGGGACTGCCCTAGGGACAGCCTGGCCCAGGTACACGGAGCCTTGTGGAAATCAGGCTGCGGACCTGAAAGAAGCAGGCAGTGGTCTGGATGGAAATGTCCTGTCTCCTGCTTTCCATTTCTCTCCATTTCTTATTGAACTAAGCGGAATCCACAGGAGGGTATCCAGGCAAGCCAGCACATAACTTTTCCTGTGCTTTCTTGTGGGTTCTATGGCTCTGGGACCAAGAGGAAACTGGAGGCAGGCATCCTAGCTGATTGCAGGAACAAGGTAAAAAGTGCAAAGAAGAAAATAATAATAACATGTTTGAAAACAAAAGGTCAAACATTCAGGAGAGATGTCACATGGCATGAGTGTTATTGAGATCTGAAGGTAGGAGAGCGTTTTTGAATTGGAGAGATGATGGCAAGGATTCAAAGTGAAGGCAGAATCGAGGCCTGGAAGATGAGCTTCCTGGTAGGCAGAAAAGAGTAAGGAGGGCCTTCTGAGAACTGAGCATGGTGTGGACAGGAGTTTGAGACATAAAGTAGCCATGAGTGGTGGTTAACAGAAAGAGAGTCTTTCGCATGGATGAGCTAGAATCCAGGCTGGCAGGAGAGCTTGAGGAACATTTATAGAGGATCCTTAAGAGACTCAGCTGCCCAGTGTTGAGGTTCACCATGTAATGGAAAGTGTTTAGCATTTCCCATAAGTTATAGCAAGTTAAGAAACTGAAAATGCACATTGTATTGTAACTTGATTAACTGAAGAAATATGTATGTGTGCACCATAATGAAAATGTGATTCTTGTAGTTCTTTGTATTGGCTACCCTCAATAGCACAATTCTATTCATGCTGAGATTTTAGTGCATAGGCAGCCAAATATATAAATAAAAAGGAAATAAAATGAAAAAACAATACAACCAAAACTTGAAAAACATTCTCAAAACCTAGCACAATGCCTGCCGCCCCAATGACACTTTTCCTAGCTAGGTCAGGGATAACAAAAAACAAGTATAACTACTTCTAGCCCTAAAAGAGAAGGTCTCTTTTTTCATTTTGTTTTCTGTATAAAATAGCGCTACATACATATCTATCAACTTATTACTTCCCAAAACATGAAGGGAAGGAAATGATTTTTTTTTTCCTTCCAGCTGAATCAGTCAGTTCACTATTAACCATGCCTAGATCTTGGTGGGCATGTAAACCAACTAAATTGCAGAAAAGATAAGAGTGAGAGAGAACATTCACTAAAGGCATGAGGGTGCCTCTGTGGCCAGAAACCAGGCAGTATTCCCCACAATGTGCAGGGCAAAGTGCATAAAGAAGGAGGAGGCATCCCAGGGCTAATAAGCTGGCGGCTGACTTTGCCCTCTTCCTCCAGAATTTTGCTGTGAGGTTTTTTAAAATATGAAGATAAAATGGAGTACTGCTGAGCTACAGAAGCTCTAGTTCATGTTTGCTTAAACAAAGAATTCCCATGTCTCAGTCCATCTTGCTTTGGGTGGGGGGCCAGCAAGGTCTCCCTCATTGGTCCATGCTGGCCGTCCTAAGACAGCAGCTGTGGATCTGGGATGGCCGCTGCTGGCTTGTCTGGAAGCATACCCACTACCAGCTACATAAAATCTGATTTGGCGCAAAGTGATGAGGAGACTTTCTTTAGGACACTGGCTCCATGCAAGAAACTTGACAGTCACAACCAAAAGGAAGACAGAAAAAGTATCAGCAGCTAGGTCCACCAGAAAGATAGCCCAGAGGCTGGCTCATGTTTCCTGTCATGCTATGAACTTCATTTGCTGCATGCATGTGCTGCCGTTTCCTTTCTTAAACTCCCAAATTAATCTATGTAATCAGTGTATATACTGAAAACCAAGAACTCATCCACAGTAGTAAAAGCATTTCAGACTCAAAAAAAAAAAAAAAGCTAGGGTTGGAATCTTAACACTTTTAGTAACTAGCCTTGTAATTTTGACCTTGCTACCTTGAGCCTCTGTTTATAGTTCTACAAAATGGGCACATTTAATGATAAAGGCTCTCCTAAATGATGAAAATAAAATGATAATGCGAACTACATATCTGAAACCGTTTTTCAGATATCAGTGCTTTTCAAATGTCAGATGACATGGGAGTGGTAATATTAATATTTATTTGCATGCTGGTTTTTAATGTTTCTTGTGTTTTCATTTCTTTTACATGTCTCACCACCCTCATTATTTTAGGTAGTAAGCAGGGGTCATGCTTTCTTTAATTTGGGGGCATCATGTTACAACGCAGTTCAAATGCCAGAGGATACATAGTGCATGCTCCTGCATGACTGACTTATATAATATTCTGAGATCTTGGAGGTGAAGTGTATAGTGTGATGACAATAGGATAAAAGTTGGGTAGTTAATAAGCCCAAACATTGTTGCTACTGGAGCACATGCCAAGGGAATGTGATGCAATGCTCTGGAGTGAAAATTTTTCTCTCTCACGTACCATGAAGAAAGCAGGCTCATCCTTATCAGACATGAAGCTGCATGTCCGTGGGCATTTACAAGGCAGGAGTGATTCAGTAACAATAGTTTGTTTGAAGGTTACAGACCCTTCCAATACCTCTCGAATAAATTTCATCCCGTCAATTTCAATACATAGTACATATCACATCCTCTTCCTCCGGGTTTTTCTGACTGTTAGCACAGCACCCTCTAGTGGCTTATTTTATTTATTTATTTATTTAAAAAATTTTTATTGTAGATTCAGGAGTACACATGCATATTCATTACATGGACATACTGTGTAGTGATGGGAATTGGGTCTCAGGTGGCCCATTCCCAGACAGTGACCGTTGTGCCTTGTAGGTAATTTCTGAACCCTACCCTCCCTTCCCCTCCCCCCTTATTAGTCCCCAGAGTCTATTATTTTAGTGGCTTTTTTTTTTTCTCCAAACATTTTGGCATGGGTTGGAAGGAAAGACTCTGTTTAATTTCACAGCACTCTCTCATCCCGTTTTAGTCTTTAGCAGTACAAAGAAATATCTCCATCTCCTTTAATTCTGCTATAATTATATTGGACAGAGAAATAGCAGCTGCAGTTCAAATGAGTAGGCACCATTACCCCCTTCCAAATTTCATTTTGCTTTTGCTATCACAGCAACCCCAGCCAGACTTTCATTAGAAATCTATCGTATGGCTTTCAACTTAGTGTTTCTGCATGATATGGATACATTCTCTCTTGTTAATGAACTGAATAAGATTGTCCTTCCCCTTCTACAATATGGGGTCGATGTCTTTCTCCCAACACTTCTACTTAAAACAGAGCAGCCACCCTGCCCATTTCACAAAGGGTGGGCCTTTGAAGATGTCCAACTGTATGAGCTAACTTGCCCCTCTATTAGGTGACTTCATACTAAGTTACTTCTAAAAAGTTGCCCAAATCGTAGCAGCCACAGTGCAACACCACCAGCTTACCCTTTGCCTGAGGCTCATGTGTCTCATATAGCCAACGGCACAGAGAGACAGGTGGATTTAGGCAGGTAATTTAGCCTCCGAGCCTTGTTTCCCAAGCTACCCATACCCTTACCCACTTGTGAAATGGAAACCATGATGCCTGTCTTGCAGGGTTAGTATCAGTATTAACTTAGTACCTGGAACTGAGACCTTTAACAACTAACCTCTCAAGTGAATGAATAAATATTATTTGGTAACATTCTGGACACCATGCCAGTGTTTTGAAAAGCCAACTGGTACACTTACCCGGGCAAAATGTCCAAGACTGGTGATATAGGAAAGAACTTCAGAGTCAGATTCTGATGCCATCTAGAGACCTCATGGAAGAGGATTCATTTTTCTAAGCCTCATTTGAATAACAGGACAATTCCTTCCTTGTGATGTTATAGGGGTGAGGGGCATTAAGGCACAAAGTTCAAGAGCTAGCAGTGCTCTATAAATGTTATCTCCTGGTAGGTTTATTTCTTAAGAATTCCAGAGACAAATTAGAGATTCTCTCCTAGACTCAAAGTCAATAGAAGCAGGAGAATTGTTTTTCTGTCCTCGTTGTATTGAGGGGGTTGGGTATTTCAGCAGGTTTAGGGTCCCTTGCCTTACATAAAACATTGACATAGAATTCTAAACCAAACTTATGTCCTCTGAAACTCCGAGTCCATTTGCTCCTGATGAAACTGTCGCTAAGGGGAGAAAAGAGTCTTTCAGAAGCTTATTAGAATAGCTGGAAAAGCTCCTTGGATACTTAATGTTCTTAAACAGCATTTTAATGATTTAAGGGTAAATGAACTAGAAACCCATGGATTTAATTTCCCTTGAAATACATATACATTTAAAAATTAAGGAGGAGCATACTCAGAGCAAAACATATTTGTGATTTGGTCTCAGCCAGAGCACTTACAGAGTTAGCTGAGCCACAGTCCAGCAAGCTGCTCATGCAGCCCCAGGACTCCCTCCCTGCTGGGCTTTGCAGAGGCTTCATGCAGGCGACTATCTCTCTGGTTGCACTAGGACAAGGGGTTTCCTGTGCTAAGAGTGTGGTGCTGAGGCTGTGCAGAAAGGTCACTTGAGTGTCATGCTTGCTCAGACCCAAGGACCTGTGTATATGAGCTCAAGAAAGGCCTCTCTCCAGGAGAGTCAACATCCATGCAGCCCCAGGAGCCTCGTGCAAACCCTCCCTGACTGAGGACGCTTGTTTCACCAGACTGATTATGCTCCCTTGGCCTCGCCAATTCGGAGCCTGGGGCTCACCTGGGTTTTGAGAAGTACTCCCCGCTTTGTCTCTGAACCTAGGACTTTGATACTTCGCAAGTTTTAAAATATTTTCTATTTTCTCCTACTTAAAGGTCAGTTGGAATAAATTTCCTCCAGGTTCCCATCCAATTAACCTAATGGTCTTTTCCCTGAGGGTGGCAGCCACGCCCCCAGGTGTTTGTTTCCTGTGCTTTGTGTTTCTTTTCCCACACTGCACTAAGTAAAAGAAGACTGAAGCCGCAATTTGGCAGGACCTCTCTCCTCATGCTCTCTAATACTGGTCTATCCTTTAAGCTCACTTCACGTGTTTTCTCCAGGACACTTCTTTGACAGCAGTAGACCACCCTGGTCCTGGACCCTAAGTCTCACACTAGAGTGTTTTGACCCAGCGGACCCCAACTGCAGACTCTTTAAAGCAATGGAACAACTCAATGGGATCCATCTAAAACACAGGTGGATGCTTTGATGATGAAGACAATGCCTCTATCTTGAAAGATTTAGTGATGCCCACTTTGTGTCAGCTACAGTTTCGCAAGCTTTATATTTAATTGTCAGATGTTGTGTTAGTCACTTTAAGATGAAAGTCACTCTGTTCTTTTAACCAGCAGTAACTGAGTACCTCCTGTATTCTGGATAGTGCGTGGGGGATAAGAATATAAAAATATTAAGAAATGGCCAGTGCCTAAAAGATCCTCACAGTTAAGTAGAAGAGGCAACATTTTCATGATATTAACTAATATTTGTGAAGCAATCCCTAAGTATTAGGAGCTGTTATATGTTCTTAACTTGTGCTAAATCACTTAATCCACACAATATCTATAGGAGATAAGTACTTCATATTATAGATGATGGAGCTGTGATGTAGACATGAATCGATCTATCCAAGGTTGCACAGCCCATGATGGCAAAGCTGGGATTCAAGCCCAGGGTTTGTAAACTCCAGAGTCTGTACCCTTAACACTACTCTATGGGTAATGTACTTAATGTTATAGTGTTGTCATATGTTGTGAGAACACAGAGGAAGGAGCGATTACTTCTGCTGGGAGTAAAGATGGGGTGGCAGGAGATTTGCCAAGAAGAATTGTGTCAGTTGAGTTGTGTGTGTGACAGCTTGATGATGAGCAGACTGACTCCAAGCTATGCCCTGCCCCTCATCAGACCTCCTTATCCCTCAACAAGGGAGACTGACCTGACAAACACAAGCCAATTTGGATACTAAGCCCAGGATAATTCAGATGTGAAACAGATTAAACTGATTTGCAATTACCAGACCTGTCCTCTTTGGGGGGAGCATTAAAACCTCTTAGCAATTCATTTCAGTGAGTATTGGCATTGTTTTGGATCACTGCCCTTGCATCGCTTGCATGTTATCTAGAAGAAAAGTGTGTGATTAATGGCAAATAGGCTTGCATTTTTCTCCCCAGTGTTTTTTTGTCCCTGTCCTCCTATTAGTGGTCTAGGATTCTCATCAGAATAGTGAAATATCAGTGCATAGAAGCAGGAAATAAAAAGAGTTAGGCTAAACAGCCACAAAATGATTTAGAAGAGAAGGTGCTGGAAATGCATAGAAGTACATGGTGTCTTCTGTAAAAATGATAGGATTCAGAATGGGCTGGGTGGGGCTGAATGGCCTTTCTTGCACTAACTCGGTAGATCACTCAGGCAGGCATCCTCATCTCATTGGGTGTCTGTCTCCTTCATCTCTAATAATAACAGTACCTAGAGTGTAGAGTTGCTGAGAAATGCAAAATAAATAATATATGTGAGAACACTAGACCCATGTTAGGTGTTATTGGTGAGCACAATCCTCTTTTCTTGCCTAACTCAGTTGAATTCCAAGCAGATCTAGAAGCTGATTGCCTTCTAATTTGGGTGAAAAGAGTCTGACCACAGTGGATCTTGCTGAAGGCTAGCAATGTCTCTGGGAGTCTTTTGCAACAACTTTCTTTCTGTACCTTTTTCCTCAGGCTATGAATATGCTCAGGTTTTTTCATTCCTGAAGAAATCCCAGCTCACTATTAGTGCTTTCCAAGATTTCAATGAGTGCTTTGTCCGTTTCCTTTGCACAACCTCCAGGGTGATCCATCCACTGGGGGGTTATCAATGATCTCACCTGCATCTGGAGACTCCCAGACCTGTATTTTAGCACAGACCTTTCTGCAAAGGTTCAAACCAATGCAACTTGTCCAACATTTTCCTTTTCTCCTTTGACTTATTTTCCAGTTCTGTCTCAATTTACCTTACCCTAGTGACCCAGGCCAGAAATTTGTCATTTTTTTTGGTTTTTGTTTTTGTTTTTCACATATCCCTTTCTTTCACATTTCTATCTATCTTTTCATTCATGTATTCATTCATTCTACTCTTGTTCCTAGTCTCAAGAAAATGTTCTCCCCTCAGGTATTAGTTTCACTTATCTTTTTGTATTTTTAAAAGCAGATAAAAGTAGAAGGTGTATCAATGAATTTAGATGCGGGAAAAAGTAAAAAGTGGTTCGGCGATGTTTCCTGTCCTAGTAAAAAAAAATCAGAAGACTTTACTTGACTGTGGGTGGCCATTGAGCTTCCTATGTCACATGTAGTGTCCTTGGTACCAGCCAGTGAAATACCTTCCTGAATTGCACAATGGCAGCAATGATGTCAGGGAGATATTCTAGGCATTTTTGTTGCCTCCCAAAATGAAAATTATTTGCTGGTGGAGAAAAAGCTGTTAGCAGAAAGGCCTCTAAAATGTCAAATGCAGGGAAATTGGGAATGAAAAAAGAGTCAGCAGGTAAAAAAGAGAGTGGGGAAGGTGATTATGGTTCTATTTTTCTATGACTAGATGGTCATAAAGAGTTATTCATGAAGATTTCCAAGTGATCCAATGTTCAAGGAAATGGTGTTTGGGGGTCGACAATGAGTGTCCAAAATGGGCATCCTGAGAACAAAGAAAACTGGAAATCTAAAGAACAAGGCTGGGTTGAGCCAACAGAGGACTTAAAGTGATAAAATAGATAAATATAAAATATGGGACAATTTAGCAAATCTAAGGTGAATTACTTGGTAGCAAGCCTTGATTCATTCTATCTTGCACAAGAGTACATAAGCCACATCTTTCCAAAGGTCGTCAGAAACCAATGAATCTTCCAAATGTAAAGATTGAATCTACAAGCAAGAGCTGGACCACTCACACCTGGCATGCCCCTATCACAGACACTTAGGTTGCATTCAAAAGTATGTTCTAGGAACTGTTGTGAATTATTTATACTATATGAATCCACTGACTCATTACTAGAACCACATGAAAAGTACCTATTACTATTCCATCCCCGTAGATAAAGCATAGAGAACAAGCAACTTTCCCAACGCCATACAGCTATGACTGTGTGGAATTTGGACCTGAACCTAACCAGAATGGATACAGAGGCTAATTTCTTAACCATTTTGTCACATTTACTCACAAAAAATGACATGAGAAGAAAATGTTCCTTACTAAGTTAAAAAAAAAGTCAAACAAAAGTAGATAACAAGCACTGATGAAAGAAACAAAACTAAGTGATTATTTGGTGCTAATCTCTACCAATTTTCAGCGAAAAATCTACCTTTGGAGAGCCAATTGTTTCTTTCTCTGAATACAAGTTTTGCTGCTATGATATTGCCCTTCTTTATTGTTGTAATCACATACTAGTAAGGCTATTAAACATACATGTGTATTGAGTTTGCAAAGGACTGGGGATATAGAAGTAAAAACAACAACAAAAAATCTGCCATGGACATTTCAGCATTACATTGAACAGTTACATAAGCAAATGATTTTAATAGGGAATGTTAGGTTAACCAGAGATGCACTGTGGCCCAGAGGGGGGAGCAATTAACTCTCCCTGAAGGAATTCCGAAAGGTTTCTTGGAGCCATGCAGTTAAGATTCATTTTATTTTTTTAATTTTTATTGTTTTGGGTTTTTTTTTTGAGTTGGAGTCTCACTCTGTTGCTCAGGCTAGAGTGCAGTGGCATGCTCTCGGCCTCCCCAGCGTCAACCTGCCGGACTTCAGCGATCCTTCTGCCTTAGCCTTCCAAGTAGCTGGAACTACAGGCGCATACTACCACGCCCGGATAATTTTTTTTTTTTTATTATAGATATGAGGTCTCACTAAGTTGCCTTGGCTGGTCTCGAACCTGCAGGCTCAGGCAATCCACTCGCATTGGCCTCCCAAAGTGCTGGGATTACAGGCTGAGCCACCGAGCCTGGCCTAAGATTCATTTTAAAGAGAAGATAGGAGACTTATCTTCTTTGGAAACTATGTTAGAATGGTGATATATGTAATTTTTTAAAAAAAGTATTATATAATAAGTCTATATTTAGAAAGAAAAACAAACATTTTAAAAATAATCTGAGCACCAAAAATTAAAACTAAATAAAATCATGTTTGCTGTAGGCTATGAGAAGGTCAAGGAACAAACTTTGAGTGTTTCTGTTTTTAAAGCATGGGAAAAGTCACAAAAGTTGAGAAACATTTTTCTGAAAGTAAAGCAGATTTCTAATTAAAGCAGTACAATGAATACAGACTGTAAATTCTACCCTATACTCTTAAGGCCAGGCAATAATAAATAATAACTATCTAACCTAATCTATCTATCTATTTATCTATCTACCAATCATCTATCTATCATCTGTTCATCTATAATTTTCTTTTCAGAATCAAAGGAAATAGCCAGTCTTGGCCTCAAGTCAGATAGAGATCACAGGTCAGAAAAGGAAAATAAATATAGCACTAATTGATAGTTAGTTTCTCCAGATATAGCAAATAAAAATGCAGAACAATCAGAGTTTTAGTTTAAACGCATGGAACATATGCTAAAGAAAGTGGTATGTTGTTTATCTAAGATTCAAATCTACCTGTTTCACCTCATAGTCCTGGAAAGGGTGGATACCACATGCCTATGGAGCTCTAAGACCAGAAACAGGCAGGGGTCATAAGGGGCCACAGTATCCACATCTGGAAGAAGACGGAGCCTAGTAAAAGCTGGGGGCTGAGCCAGACAGCCTGTTCCCCAAAGATCAGCAATTAGCTGGTTTCTCGTGAGCAGGGAAGGGGCTGGCAAAGAGTGATTTGGACTCCGACTCCCAAGGGAGACTTGAACTGCCCAAGCATCAGGCAAGAGCTCCTCACATCACTTCTTCTGTGAGGTAGGATTCCATACAATTTTGGGGTTGAGGCTCAGTCAGTTATCCCTGGCTGTGGAGACTCCACCAGTGGGAGAGCTGAATACCATCCACTGACAGAGGCCAAACTGAAGAAGAGATTTTCAGGGAGTAAGGTTGGCCATATATCTCATTGTTTTACTTATGAACTTGTCATCCAAACTTACATTCTCCTCCTGTCTGAAGTTTCCTGTCCTGTTGCTACAGAAGCACTGCAGGATGGTATTTCTAGCTTGCTTTAAGGGTCATTATTTCTGTCTTCCATTAGCTCACCAGATTTGCTTCTTGATGTTCTTCTAGCTCACTTTTCCAAAAGGCTCTTATCTTGCCTTTCCTAATACCTGCCATTTACCTCAATCTGCGCCACAGTCTAAAAGTCCACTCAGTGACCCCTGAAGGGCAATAGTGTGCCACATCAGTCCCCTCTCAACTGGAATTCTCACATAACCCATAATGCCAGAATAGCTTGTCACTTTCAGTATTTTTAGTTTTTGAAATCTCATGTTTCATTTTTCCAATGAATGCCAAGAGGATGAGGAAAATGCTGTAGCAGAGAGGGAAAATCAATATCCCACAGGAAGCCAAAGCTCTGACTGCTTGCCCTGTATCTGATGCCAGTTTGTCTAGGGAAAATTTTTACCATCAAGGTCTTATACTGCTTGTCTTTTCCCAAAGTTTTAGTCAAGAATCCTCTGAATATCTGGTCTCTCAGGAGAAGAGGCCAAGACATTTAAAGTGCTCTTGAACATAGAAATTCTTGAAAGATGTCAAAGAAATACCAAAGGGTGGGGGGCTCGAAAAATCTTTGCTTTTTTCCCAGGGTGTGAAAACTACCTCAGGGGAGAAAAGAGGTGAAGAGGGCATGATGCTGAGAAGGCCAGGGGCTAGAACCTCGTTACTACAAATGTAGTTGGTTTTTTTCATCGTTTCATAGAAATTGATTTAATGTTGATCCATTCCTTCCATAGAATGTGAATCATGGTGGCTGCTTATTTGAATGCATAGCAGAAGCCCCTGATACAGAAATATCATGTAAATGTAGATGCTTTGAACTCAATGGAAGATTACCCCTCCTTTAATTTAAAATATCCTTTAAGTTATTTTTGAAACTCCATTCAATTGGAACTGACTTTGAAGATAGAGTCATTCATTCAGTAGCATAGTACTGAGCACCTACTCCTCAATATATGAAAGGCTCTGGGGACACAAGTGTGGTGAATGTGACAGTGATCGAATCATCGAGATCATGGATCAATAGAACAAAATTAAGATATATTTACAGTGCAATATGTTAAGCACTAGGATGGAAACAACACAGAACACCATTGTATACTTAGAAGAAGCCTGTAAGAGAAGCATGGAGGGCTAAGAAAGCTTCTTGGAGGAAGTGACTCCTACTTGGGAGCTAAACGATGCATAGCAGACACATTGTTAAAGTAAGGAAACACAGAGTGTTTTAGGCAGAGAAAAACCACATGTACAAAGGCTCAGAGAGAGGGAGAGGAAGGCACGGGGAGAATGTGAATGAGCGCAGTGTGGCTGGAGCCTACGGGCATGAGATACAGTAGGTAGGAGACTGTACCAGACTTCTAACTGGAGCATCTGTGGAAACTGTGGAGGCTGCTTATTGGAACTGGACAAGCATCAGGAAGAGCAGATTTGAATGAGAAGACAATCAGTATAATTATTTTAATATTCTGATTTTGAAGTTTCTGTAGACTGTCCAATTGGTGATGTCCAATAAACAATATATAGCTCTAAACACGGGAGAAAGATCTGTGTTAGAAATAAATAAATCTAAACAATAACAGACACTGGCCAAACACCTATGAGATGCTGGGTATTGTATTACATATAGTAAATACGTTATCTCATTCAATTTTTTATTTTTTATTTTTGAGTTGGCATCTTACTCTGTCGACCCAAGCTGGAGTGCTGTGGCATGATCACAGCTCACTGCAGCCTGGACCTCCTAGGTTCAAGTGATTCTTCTACCTCAGCCTCCTGAGTAGCTAGGACTACAGGGACATGCCACCATGCCTGGCTAATTTTTTGATATTTTGTAGAGACAAGGTCTTGTTATGTTGCCTAAACTGGTCTCAAACTTCCGGGCTCAAGCAATCATTCTGCCTTGGCCTGCCAAGATGCTGGAATTACAGTAGTGAGCCACCACACCTGGCCATTCTCTCATTTAGTTTTTTTTTTTTTTTGAGTTGGAGTCTCACTCAGTCACCCAGACTGGAGTGCAGTGGCCGCTCCCGGCCATTGCAGCCTCGACCTGCTGGGCTCCGGCGATCCTTCCACCTCAGCCTTCCAAGTAGCTGGAACTACAGGCGCGCGCTACCACATCTGGCTAATTTTTTTGATTTATTGTAGAGATGAGGTCTCGCCAAGTTGCCCAGGCGGGTCTCGAACCCGCGGGCTCAGGCAATTCACTCACTTCGGCCTCCCAAAGTGCGGGATTACAGGCTGAGCCACCGAGCCCGGCCCTCATTTAGTTTTAATAACAAATTTATGAGGTAGGTACTATTTAGAAATGAAAACAATTAGTTTTGATATATTGACTTTTTTTTTTACCTGGGATATAGATATAAAAATTATAACAAGTTTAATTTTTTAAAGAAGAGTTCATGCCTTGATATCAAACATCATTTAGACAGTTCTGAGCCAAAGTGATTATTAGCAAACTTGATCTTTCACTTTACCAAAAGCTTGCTTGCAAGTGGCATTAGCCATTTCCATCAACAAAATTCATACTTTAAAAAAATTCTATACTTAATACATTTAAAAGAATGTTTAATATTAATTCTTTTTTTTTTTTTTTGAGTTGGAGTCTCAGTCCGTTGCCCAGACTGGAGTGCAGTGGTACGCTCACGGCCATCCCAGCATCTATCTGCTGGGCTCAGGTGATCCTTCCTCTTCAGCCTGCCAAATAGGAACTACAGGTACACACTACCACACTCAGTTAATTTTTTAAAAAATTTATTGTAGAGATAAGGCCCAGGCTAGTCTCGATTCCATGGGCTTAGACAATCCTCTTGCCTCGGCCTCCCAAAGTGCTGGGATTACAGGCTTGAGCTACCGTGCCCAGTTTGCATTCTTAAGATAACTTCTATGTTTGCTTAAAGGCTTGGAAATGCTTTACCAAAATCATCATCACTAACATTGTTACACCTATAATCATATGACTATTTATTTGATAATATGTATAATATTTGTCTCCTCCTGTAGATCATAAAATCCTTGAAAACTGGGATTCATGGAGAGAGTATAGACAGGAGTATAGGACCCAGGATATTGCATATAATTTTAAAATAAAATTAATTGAATGAACAGATAAATAAACGAGTATCCACCAGGTCACAAACAGATTTCTAGAATGAGCAGTAGAGTGTCCCCAACAATCTTTTTCCTATAAAGAATTGTTACAGTGGTAAATTGTTTCCCCAAAGGAGGAAGACACCAGCATTCAAACCACATCACCTTATATTTACCCCCTGGTGCCTCTCATCACAAAAATTAGTAGTAACTTGGCAAGGTTAACATAGGGGTGGGCATCTTCCTGAAAATAATGACAAGGACCATTAGTACTGTCTTGGCTTCTATCCTCAGTGCTAAGAATCTCTAAGAATGTATAAGTAAAGGAAAAAAATATATGGGTTTCTTTTTCACCATCCCAGCTTCCATAGCAATATGACAGAGCCTAAAGATGCAGACATTGAGTTTATGAGGCAAATAATGAAGTTGATAGATGGATCTGCAGTCTGAGGACTGGAATGAAGATTGGACCAGGGACGACCAGCATTGGAGCAGCCCTCTCCCTTCCATCCATCCTACAAGGATCCCTAGTCAGCCAATGCACTGGGATGCTGACATAAATCAGGGGTACCAACGGATGAGCATGAAGAAACGGCCTGGCAGGCACTGTACTGCAGCCATAAATCAGGAACTAATTCAATCCTGTGAGATGCCTCGTTTGATTAATTTATGTCAGCATTTTCTGTGTTGTAAGGCTGGTCTCTTGTGTCTTCCCTTCCCTCTCATTCTTCACCTTCCTTGACATAAAGAAAGATCCCCTCCCCTGATGCCAGAAAGAAGGCAATGGAGAGCCAGAGTGGATCCTAGAAGACAAAGCACCATAAGAACCAACAGTTGCCACCACACCTAGCTAAAGGAAGAGGATGGGCCTTCCCGCATTCCAGGTCAGATGAATAGCCATTTCTAGGTTCTCAAAAGCACCATTTCCCATACTTGATAGGAAAAAAAGATAGCTAAGCCTTCATCCCCAACTCTGGAAGACAATGGTTTTCTTAGTGGAATTAGAAAAATATACCAATATTTGACTATTATGATGTAAAGGTGATTGTGAACATTACCATTTGTAATAGTGAAGGACCAGAAACAACTTAGATACCCAAAATAGTAAAAACAAACAAAACAAAACAAAGCAAAAAACATCCAAACCAGTTGTACTATATCTATATAGTAAACATATGCCTTTATTTGTATGGAAAACGCTCACAGAACGCTGTTTAGTGAGAAAACAAAGCAGAAGAGAGTCAAACACTTCAATGTACCATGTGTTTCTGTTGTTTTCTGGAAAAAAAATTATGCATGCCTATTTATATTTTCATCTCTTTAACTATTGTTTTAGTCTATTTAAGTCTCTATTCTAATTTATTTGTGATAAATATGTATTTCTTGTGCACTAGTAAAAAGTACTTTAAGAATAGTCTTTGTTAATCTTGGAAGTAGAATTGTAGGCATACTTGCCACAAGCTCAGTAACATAATAAAAGATTTACATGGTGTTATAGAATCAGTCAGAGTAGATGTAAAAAGGAGACTATGTTGTATTTCAGAGGGCCATGATATGTGTGGGCAGACAGAAGAAGACCACAGCTCGATTCAAATGGAAGAGGCAACGATCAGAAAGGATGTGGCTAGGAGGAAGGGCTTACATCTGCTGAGAGTCCACTGGAGTCATGAGTAATAACAGAGCTTTCTATTTTAGGACTGATGGTGATAAAGTTCTCTCCAAGCCTGACAAGTCATCTCCTCTATTGCTTATTTATTCTTGTTATTAAAAATGTTTATACCTTACTTACTGTGGTATAGGTTTACAAGTGTAACGGAAGGGAAGGAAAAAAAAAACAGAACTAGGTTTTCCATTATGGACTGCAATCCACGACAGGTAACATCTATCAAGAGCACAGTTTCTCTGTTCACACATTTAACTAGGGAAGTTGAAATTGAAAGAAAAGGACAGGAAAGGACAATGAGTCTTAAAAGAAAATTCTATAATGCGCCAACTGTTATTGAGTATATGTGTATATGTGTGTATGTGTGTGGTGTGTGTGTGTGTGTGTGTGTGTGTGTGTGTGTGGTGTGTTTGTTTTCAGAGTCTGCATTTAGAGTGTCTCTAAGTGATCAGTGTTAGATATGACCAACTCACTCAGGTCAGGCATGTACAATGGCAATGGATACACTTGGGAATTTAAATTCTGTCTCCCTTCATAAACGAGTGCCATGAACTTCAGTGAAAGATAAATGAGAATATGCAATGAACGAGACCTGTGTATTGGGAGTCCAGTTTTTAATTCCATAAAAACGTGGTACTTAGGGTTATAAAAAATATTCAATTGACCTAGAAGAGTTCAGCTACTGACTGAAGGATTATGGGAGAGTGGTATTTCTCAAACTGGGCATGCATCAGCAATACCGATGAAGCTTTATAAAAATATACATCTCCTGGGCCACTATTAAACAAAATTTCTATGGATGCAGCCTCAGAGTTCACACTTTAAAATGGATCTTCATAGAATTTCATGTACACTCAGGTTGGGCAAACAATGAATCTCATGTACTTATTACTATTTCAAAAACAAAACACAAACTCTTGCGTGGAAATTACAGAGAGCTAGGCTATAGGCTGGTATAAGCAAGCATTTTTAAGATAGTCTGTGCAAACTCGAAGCTGTGCAAACCTGGAATGGAATACCTCATGAGGCAAGGAGGCTTCATCGGGAAAAGGGAGCAATGCAGTAGTAAATTTTTGTGTACTGTGGCACTGTTTAACATGAGGTAAGTCAGCAATAACAACCACACAATATCCACTGTAGTCTAGAAATAAGTTGCCTGGTCTATATGAGCTCTGTAGTTGCCCCATTCTTCCCTTGGCCAATTTGAGCAGAGCTGTGTAGCACTCTGGTTTGGTCAAGAGGCCAAGTCTTCACATGCTCCTGGGCATAACTGGTCTTTAGTGCTACTCAGCTCTTCCTGTGCTATTATCTTGCAAGCCAGACCCAGACAACATCATGTTACATGACACTTTGGGGGCAATGTTCCTAAGGTCAGGCATCACCATAAAAAATTCTGTAAAAAGAAAAGTGTACTCACTTCTTAATACTTGAAAGCATGCCTATGAAGGGCTGAAGGCCCACCAAGCAGGGCTGGAAGCAGGCCTAATGGAGACCCGATATTCAGTGGGAAATAAGGCTGGGGGACATTGAAGGCTTTTTTAAGAGTCTCTAATTCAAAGGAAAGGAGTGGAGAGGGCTGTAAATTCTGGCAGAACCCTGAGGAAATCAGTAATCTTGAATCACGAATGCTAATTTATAATTTTGGACAGGTTTCTTGAACTTTATTAAGCTTAGCTAAATCCACTGAAATGAATGAGAAAACAAATAAACAAATCAAAATCCTGCTCCCTGCTGGACAGAAAAGATTACACCAGAGCATAGCTTTCCCAGGGAGAGGAACTCCAGAATCTTGGAGTTAGAGTGGCAAAAAAAAAAAAAAAATGTGAACACTACTCCAGTTCTCTTCCAGTCCCTGCCCTGACTGTCCCATGATTTGATTCCCTCAAAGAGCAGGACTTCTCAAAAATACCCATTAGAATTTCAATAACAGTGGGTGCTACACTAACAACCACAGATTTTTCTAGCTGCTCAAGCAAATGTGGGAATCTCATTATGGAATCGGCGCCACACACTCTCCGAAATGGCTCCAAAATTTGATATCAAAGCATCAAATTAAACATTCAAAATCACTTACTGCAGACTTTCATTTGCTTCACGAGGAAGAAAGCAAGGAAGAGAGGCTGACGCATGGGGCCATCTGGCCATTTTCAAGCGGCCCCTCTTCTTTGAGCCACACGGACCACGTGAGAGCTGGCAGGAGACAATCCCAAGGTCAAAGGCAGACTTCATATAGCTCTGTCAATACATCTACTTTAGGATCCATTTTGATCAGTCAAGTGGCATTCATTTCCAAGGACAAATGATAATAGATGAACACATTCATTAGTTCTTTAAAGTCAGGCATTCTTTCAATTATAAATGGGATACCAATGCCCAAAGGCCACATAGTGTCTCTGGTCCCCACTGACCTCAGACACAAAATGGGACTCACAGCCTGGATGGCACAGGCTGTTGTGAGAAGCTGATTTTTGGAAGCACAATCTCTCTGCCCTTTGTTCAGACAAAGGTGTGAGCACTGTTGTATGTGTGTTCCTCAGATCTGAAGGTGATACCACACTTGCTGGCTGCAGGCTC
Organism: Tarsius wallacei; assembly: GCA_963574415.1. Classification (NCBI taxonomy): domain Eukaryota; kingdom Metazoa; phylum Chordata; class Mammalia; order Primates; family Tarsiidae; genus Tarsius; species Tarsius wallacei. The sequence goes on from CAUYQG010218066.1 coordinate 52,063, forward strand.
ACCACCCTGAGGGGCATGCTTAACAGTGCCCTGCATAGCCTGACCCTGCCTTGGGAACTTTCTGCAGTCCATGAGTTTATTATTTTAATATGGAAATACATATACACTTTAGACACTTGCCGAGTTCAAAGAACATGGTAGAATCATGTTTCCTATCTCCCAGAAGTTGTAGGCTAGTTGGGGAAGATAAGATATACTTCTCTGAGAGCAAAGAAAGGGAGGGACAGAAGCTATATTTGGGAAGGGAGGTAACCGCTGTGCAGCACAATTTCCCAAGCCCAGGACAGTACATGTCCTGAGCATAAATCTGAGTGTACAGAGGACCAAAATGACATGAGGAGGCCAAGGGTATCAGAGAAAGACCAAGGGAGAAGAGTATTCAACCATAGACTCTTAGGAGATTCTTCCTTAGACACTTTAATTAATAATTTGGGGGAATTTAATAAGCATAATTGGGATAATGATTGCTCAAATTCTGAGACAAGAAGACTAATTTAAGCATGCAGAGCTTACACAAACACATGTACAGTATACAGATGTTTCAAAGAAAAATTACTTCTATTTTGGATTTTTAATTGTTTTCCCTCAGTATATCTAAAGGAAAAACACTCTGAACTCTAATTTAATTTCTTTTAAGTAGGTAAAAGGTCCTTTTTTGCATGGTTGCCTAACCTATGTCTTCCAATTTTCCTCTTGGTCACACCCATTTCATTTACTATCCTGTTGGTCATCAGGCTAAAGATCCCTCTGTTCCTCACATAAACAGAAGACACACTAGAGGAAGTGTTTAATTTTTGCCCATGTGGCATTGACACAGTCATCTGGGAGATACAAATGCAAGGTTAATAGAAATAAATAAATAAGTGATACAAGTAAATAAAATAAAAAACCAGTTGATAAAGGAGAAAAAGGTAGACTAACCCACCCTCGGGCATTTTGAGGAGGATAAATCATTATAATAATGATAATAGACATTTCAACAGTTGGCTGGTATTTCAGAGTATTGGCAGGTGCCAGCAAATTGAGCCCCATTGGTTGAATAAAAGACTTTTCTCCATATAGATGCCCAAGGACACCATAAAGACTTAGGCACAGCTGCGCTCGGTGGCTCAGCCTGTAATCCTGCGTTTTGGGAGGCCGAGGTGAGTGAATTGCCTGACCCCGCAGGTTTGAAACCCACCCGGGCAACTTGGCGAGATCTCATCTCTACAATAAATCAATAAATTAGCCGGGTGTGGTAGCATGTGCCTGTAGTTCCAGCTACTTGAAAGGCTGAGGCGGAAGGATCGCCGGAACCTAGCAGGTTGAGGCTGCGGTGGCCAGAAGCGTGCCACTGCACTCCAGTCTGGGCGACAGAGTGAGACTCCAACTCAAAAAAAAAAAAAAAAAAAGACTTAGGTGGAAGGATACTCCTGCCACTGTCCAGAGGAAGGGAATGATGAGCAAAGGGAGCGAGTGTCCCTGAGTCCAGGGAGACAGGCATCGGGTAGGGCACGCTCCCCTTCTTCTCCATCCTTCATTCAGCAGACATGTACTCAGGGGCTGATAAATATTGGACACTGAAAGGTCAAAAAAGAGTATGGTTCTATGTCAATGAGCTCTGAGTTCACAGAGGTTTAGACCCATGGAGCGGGACTGTGAGACTGACATGCTACACACCAAAAGAAAAGTGTGCAAATGCCCAATCCAAGTGAGTCAGGAAATGGGATGTTAGAGCTGTGTCTTGAAGGAGAACTGAGATTGGCTAGGAAGAGCAGAAGAAAGAGCATTTCAGGTAGAGGAAGAACGTTGTAAAAAGTACCTCGAAGACAAGGTGTATTCAATGTGCTTAGCAACTGTGAGAAGTTCTACAGCAGAAAAATAGGGAGCCTTCACGTAACTGGGGAGAGACAGTGAATAGTGGCAGAGGGTAAAGTAGAAAGGTGAGACCGGGCTTGGGTGATGGAGGTATTGAGCAATATGACATTTGTTTCAGAGCCTACAGATGGTAGCCATGAAAATGAAACATAGTCCATGACTCAGCTTAAGAAAGGCAACAAGAACAAGAAGATGAGGACGGCAGTGATGAGCACTAATGCCATGCTCACCACAGAACTGTACTATGCATGACCTTTCACACATGATTGGACCACCACCCCTAGTAAGACAAAGCTGGGTGAGCCAGGGAGCCAGGGCCAGGTTTGTTGTCCTTCCTGTCCTAGTGAGTACTCATTCAGACCAGCCTAGTCCCTAGGTTATCCATTATAAGTAAGTAAAATGCCTCTTAACCTCTGGTGTGAGTGAAACATAGTTTGTCACATGGAGGTGAGCAGTAACCTCAGCAGGTGATTGCAAATGTACAACAATCAATGAGCCGCTCTTGCTTCTTCCCAGAACCTCCCTCCCTTTCTCCACTGCTCGCCCCTGCTCAGTGCCAATCCAATTAAAATCAGAACGAGTGTAGTTTCTTGGGAATGGTCTGCAAGAGGGGCAAGGTCATTGCAAGGACACGCAAATCACAAATCCCCTGCTTCCTGCACAAGGTAAGCACCTTTCAGTTTGAAGAAGTGAAATGAGAGCAACAGGGGTCTCCTGAGATAGCTGGAGCTCAGGCCAGAGGAAGGAACCCTCAGTCAGGAGAAGAGGCTGTGAGCACAATGTGCCTCCTGCCTTAGTTTTCCCACTTACAAGACGGGCATAGCATGGCTCACCCCTGTTACAACACAGAAACCTGAAGACTCCATTATGTGAATGCAGCCCACATAGTTTGGAAAGATGTCTGTGCTCTGCTTATGAACTATGATTGTGGAGACAGGTTTTGTTCAAAGAAGCAAAAAGTGTCAGGGAAAATAGGATTTAAAAACCTTTTATGTTCACATAAAAACCTGTACACGAATGTTACATGGCAACTCTATTCATAATAGCCAAAAAACTGGAGACAACACAGATGTCCTTCAACAGGTGAATGGTTGAATAACAACCAGGTTGAAACTCAAATAAATTATGCTGTGAAAAAAATCCAATCCTGAAAGTTTATACACTATTTCACTTGTGTAACATTCTTAAAATGACAAAATTATAGAAATGGGGAACACGTAATCATTGCCGGGGTTTAGGAATGGGGGCCAGGTGCAGGAGGGAAGTGGGTTTGGTGAAAGGGCAACACAAGGGTCCTTGTGGTGTTCAACACAGGAACTCACATGTGTGAAAAAACTGCATAGAACTACATACATACACAGCTAGGTACAAGGAAAACCAGGCAAATCTGAGTGACACTTGTGGACTGTAAGAATATTAATATTCCGGTTGCGATTTTATGCTGTAGTTTGACAAAATGTTGTTGCTGGGGGAAAATGGATAAAGGGGTCACAGGATCTCTCTACATCATTTCTTCCACCTTCTTATGACTCTACAAGTTACTTAAAACAATAAAGTTTAAAAAATTATTATGGGAGGGAAATAGTAACCTTTCTCCATCAATTATATCTTTGTTGTGTAAGGACAAACATTCTCAAAACCAGACTCTAGGGTAACCTTTCCTTCCTTCTTCCTCATATATATCAATGCCTCTGTCAAGATGGGGTATCAGCTCCTGGGGCTGCACTAGGATGCCTCTCAGAGCTGGTCAATGTCCCATGAGCTCTCAGTCTGGAGAAAAAATATGATTGGCAAAAAAACTGCCATCAGACAAATTACTAATCCATGTGCTCACATGTATGGTAAGGATTTGCATAAATTGGACATATTTCACACTCTCTTTACTGGCCACTTCTCAAAGCCCCATCTTCAAAAGGCAACAGCCTAGGACTGATCCCTCGGCAAAGTAATTGGAAGGCAGCCCTGATACGGAGTCCTCCTTCATAGCTGGCACTGTGCTGCCTCTGACAACATCTTCCTTCGTGGGGCAGCCTTCCTTCCAATCTGCCTTCAACAGGGTCCAGTGGGCCCCTGAAAAGAAACAAGTGTTCTTAATGAAGAAGGTCCCAAATATTAATACATTCTCTTTGAAAAGTGTTGTTCTTGCTCTTCTGTTTCTTCCCTTTAGGTGATTAACACCTTCAGATTTTCAAGACAAAATGTGATGCCACTTCTAATACTAAATAATTTTGCTGCTCTCAGCTGATGGCGCATCTTCAATGCCTCAAAGAGGAAAAATCCATGTAACAGGAATAAAAGAAGTCTTCCTTTGCAAGATGTTAACCTTCTGAGAGATGGCTAATCTCCCTTAGTTGAAATTCATGCTAAAATGGTACCAAAAGATTAGCCATTTCATTGATTTCTTATTATGTTGGTGCTAGAAAAATATTGTAACCTTTATAGAATGCAAAGAAGAGATGCAGCAATGCAATTTCGGTGTTTATCTAAGCTGAACAGATCTCTTATTCTTTCTTATTAATACCAACCCAAGGCTAACACCTTGCCAGCTGTCTGCCAGTCATGTTCTCCAAGGATAACATAACAAGAAAGAAAAAAAAAAGACAATTCTCTTGCTAAAGAAGGCAGCTGACTGGATGCTCCACTTAGAAGAATGCTGCTTCACTCTGTCTCTAAAAGGGGTATCCTAAATCTCCAGGAAGAAATGCCAAGTGCTGGGGATCTCCCAGTGCTGCCAAGATCGGCAGTGTCACCTGTTGGAAAGTGAGGAAGCCAGAGTAGATGCCAAAGGGTGATTCATCTGCAAAATAACAAAGTGAAATGGAAAATCAGGTTTCTGATTAAATGAGTATAAGGTTCATAAAGCTTTGTGCTATGGGAGTGTCAAGGAACTTGGTGGCACTGAAGCGAAAGAATGTGCATATGGTGTCTATTGAGAACAGTCATAGATGCCTGTTCTATCAAAGAAGAAAGACAAAAGTTCTGCCTGGAGCATTGTGAATGAACCTACTCCCAATCCAATGGGCTAAACTGTTGTTCTAGCCTATAAACCACCAAGGTGGGGACTCAAGTGTGTCAAGGAAATTGAATATGTGCTAATTTTGCCAACATCACTCCATGAGGTGGACTAGAGGAGGCTATATGGTGCTGTTTTTAGCTCAAAATGTCACTAATAAAATTTTGTGTGTCGAAATCTCTGACTATAAGTATCCACAGAAAATGAAACCTCAAGAATCCAAACCTCATGGAAGTTCTAGTTAGACGTGACACTCTAAGAAATCAAATCTGTTTTGAGCTTAATCTTTTTGGATTCTGCCACAAGTAAATAAGACTTCTGCTGGAGAGAGAGAAAAATTCTTAATCTCAAACTGTGTCTTAAATACAATCTGATTCAGCAAGGTTATGTCTCATTGACTTGAACAACTTTTCACTCCACAAAGGATAATTCCTAAACCTGTAGAATTTCTTAATTTTAAAAAACAAAAACACCCTGCTCAGGGGTAGGATTCCAAGCTGAGAAATAAGACTTTGCTAATACTGCTTAATTACTATCTCATGACTGGAAAATATTTTCTTCTATCTGCTATGAAATAAGTAAAAACCATTAAAAAAACCTTTTGGCAGCCTCATCTTCCACTCATTTACTAAGGGTTCGCTATAACTGGTAAAATTCTATCTAAATTTTTTAGAGTGGATTGTATGAGATGATGGTCATGTTATTTTAAGAAATACAAAGAATTATAGACCTAAGTTTTTGCCTTCAAGGTGTTCCTAATGTATTTAGAGACACTAGACAAACATTTAAAATATATAACATAAGTAAAAAGTAGTGCGAGTTAGTGTCAAAAGGAACCATTCAGTTTATGAACCTGAGAGAAACTCAAACTACAAAAAGATAATAAACCTTTCAAGAGCTTCAGAATATTCCTAGTACCTCAACGCTCTAAACAAATGCCTTGGTTTTCAATTACTCTCAAGTCTTCTCTCACTCATATTGAGATACGATGAACTAGTTCTCACCTGAGGACCACTTATTCATGTCGTACATACCCATTGTCATGTTTGATAAAACTAAGCAGAGTTATTTAGTTCAGTAGAGAAGATCTGAGATTGAACATACAGGAGGTGGAAAAAGGGCCTCAGAGGCTAATCCTGGAGCAAGAGAGTTAAAAATGCAGTTGCTTCAGATCAAGAGTGACCAGTGTCTACAGACTGTGATTTATTCATTCATCTATTTCCTCACTCATTCAACATGTATTGAGCGCCCACTTTGTAGCAAGACACCAATAGCTGTTTAGGGGGATACAGTGATGAATATGTTGCAAAATGAAAAAAAAATAGAAAACTTCCATAACAGAGGACAAGCAGGTGTGATGTGCAAGTTTGGAGGAGGAAGAGTTGACTTCTTGACTGGATGAGTCTTCCTTGATGAGGTGGCCTTTAAGCTCTTGGCCTCAAAGGATGAGGAGGTTGTGAATGAAATATAGCCCAGATGGATGGGGAAGGGGTGGCTGAAGGAGAGAGGGGACCATCTGTGAGGAGGGCAGAAGGTGAGAGGGAAGTCCTGATAGTTTGAGGAGTGAGACTGGTCATGGTAATAATGCTTGTCCCTTAGGAATATGCTCTGCTGGTCCTCCATTATCTACACATAAAAATCACCATTGAAAGATCTATAAAGCCCAGGTCCATTAAATTAACTATCTAGTTAAAGTAATTAAGACGGGGAGCTCTACTTTAGTTCAGTAGGAGAGTAGATCAGTTACAAAGAGGCAGCTATTCACATCTTCACACAAGACATATTGACTAATTTCAACAAATATGTTTTAACCATATGTTATTTAGCACGGGGCAATGACATTATCTTGGATAAATGGAAACCTTTTCCTAGGCAGGTAAATTACTGCCCTGACAAATAGAGAATTGTTTCCCACAGGACATTTTCTAGTCTCATCCTAAATGTTTTCTTCCTAAAGGTAGTTTCTTTCATTTCCCTTGGGAGCCTGAGTGAGTGATGAGTATATCTCACCATAAGGAAATCATGTTTGATGACTGGCTTCATTTTCTTCCTAGTCTTGACTCCATCATATTTCATTGCAGAGAATTTCTAGAAACTTCTACAAAGTCAATACAGTTTTCAAACCTCATACTCATGAAAGTATTGGGCACAGAGAAGCCAAGTGTAAAAAATGCCGCATATTAATGATAACCTCCACACCTTACAAAGAGTGTCAAATCTATCAGTTACTAGATTAGCCTTAAAATACCTTAAGAAAGGCAAGAACTGACACCCATAATCAGAGTTCATTCTCCAATTACATTAGGATAATCATTGTCTGGGCCCATTTATATTTGTATAAGATTATTTGATTTCCCACACTAAAAGGTCTTTTATTACCAACCATCAACACCATAATAGCAGCCCTAAATGTGAAGACCAGCCACTTAAATTAATACAGCTTTCTGACTTTATTTCACTCTGTCAGCAGGGTCTTTCTCTGAGCTGCTTCAGGCTGCACCAATCGCAAGAAAAGCAGACAGCAATCTGCAATGGACCCCAAAAGAGAGTAAAATGGTTGCATTGATGAAGACAGGATTTGAGGGGTGAAGGAATTAGGGGAACAACTCTGCATACAGAATAATCCAGAGGCTTAACTCTACTAAGAACATTCCATGAGAAAGGGAGAGATGACGTAGGCAATGAGAAGCAAGAAAAATCGCGTGTTTTTGTCCTCTGGCTTCCATGGCTGTCTTATTTCAGAATAAAAAGCAATGGCTTTTTATGATGCCTTTCTTTAATAAATTTCTGATCAGTTTGTAACCTCCCTTCCTTGTACTCCCATTTTTTCCGGCATGACAGGAAAAGAACAGTCTTGGCTCCCATTCTACAGATGTAGAAACTTAAATACAGGCGGTTTGCAGATTCTATAAAAGGCATGAGGTATGATGATAGAATAATGATTTCTTTTTACATTAAGTTCTCAGAAGACACATGTGAGTACTATTTTCAAAGCAGTCACTGAGAGAACATATGTACATATTCCAACAATGGCATGACCGTGTTTCTGGACATTTATAGCTTATCTTTGAGTATTGCAAATTTAGGTTTAAGGCCAAAAATAAATAGCCTCCATCCTTTGTAGTTATTTCAGTTTAGATCCAAACATATATTATCCGGCTTGATCATTTAGCTCCTTCATCAGATTTTGCTTTCAATGGTGTTTAATTGCTTCTCAAAAGTGATCCCACTCTGAGGGAAAGAGGATTTGTTACCTCTGACGATATGCAAAAGAACTGGCTCTGAGCTGCATCTGTGAACTCCACAAGAGAAGTTTGTCAAAAGTGACACATCACCGACACAAGAGGAAAGAAGTACCTGGTCTTCCAGATGGTAGATTTTTAAGGGCAAATAACTCATTTACTTTGATCAGTTTGGGATGCTTATTTGTTTGTAAATATCACTTTTGTAACCTTCTAAGAGAGAGAAGCTATTTAAATTCAGGCTCATGGCCTACCTCAGCTAGTCTCTGAAGTGGATACCCATACCAGATAGGGCAAACCAGGACACAGGAGACAAAAAAGAAGAGGAAGTAGGGAAAATGGTGGAGCCTAAGAATATCAGGTATCTGGTCTGCCAAGAGGCTGTGCTGAGTTTCATAATTTTTTATATCATTCCCCCCTCACCATTGTATCTGTCAGCAAGTTTATCACATAGCATACAATCAACTTATTAATATAAATTAAGGGACGTTCACCAGGTAGGGCACCAATCAATTCAAAGTAGGTTCCCGAAGGAAACAGTAGTCTAAGTAATTGAGAAAAAAAAGTTATTTCACATCTATCCCTGGAGGTTGCTTGCAACTAGGGCAGTTGAATACTCTTCTAATTGAACAGGGAAAATAAGGAGTGGTTGTTGCCTTGTATTGAATACACTCCACACAGATGCTTCATCATTCCCCAGTGGCATCTGGTTATGTTTTCACCATATTCTAAATTTTTATTCCAAAGGGCTTCATTATTTCCTTATAGTTCCCATTGGTTGCAGACAGGCAGGATCAATAAAGATATAATCCCACAGACAGTAGTAAACACAAATGTTCCTGATGAATTCCAATCCTGAAAGCTAAAGTCCAAACATGCTGTGACCAGCTGGGAATTTGCTCTAAGCTATCACCAGCCCTCAACATCTAAAATTTCTCTATGGAGACAAAAGATGAAAAAGATGTGTACAAGCTTGGTTTCATCTTGCAAGGTAGTATATACAAATATAACTGCGACCTTTACCAGAGTCATTTTAAGGGATAAAAAGAAGAGGAAGAGAGAATGGGGAGATGTTAAAAAATGTTCTGGTAATATCTTGGAATGATCATCACCATGAATTTCTGTACTTGTTCCTTCCTTCCATACATTTTTCCTTCCATCCTCCCTCCCTCCTTACCTCCCTCCCTCCCTCCCTCCATTCCTTCCTCTCTCTTTATTACCATATTTATTGAGATATAATTTTATATCATACAATCTACCCATTTGAAGTGTACAATTTGATAGATTTTAGTATCTTTGCAGAAATGTACAACCAACACCACAATCAATTTTAGAACATTACATCACCTGTACCCTTTCTCAGTTACCTTCCAATCTCCTCATCTCCCCAGTCCTAGACAATCACTAATATAATTTGTTTCTTTCCAGATATTCCCATTCTGAATTTTTGTATAAATGAAGTCATACAATATATGCTTTTGTGACTAGCTTCTTTCACTTTGTATAGTATTTTCAAGGTTCATCTATGTTGTATACATATACATGTTGTAGCATGTATCAATATTCTTTAATTGCTGAAAGACATTCCATTGTATAAAATATACCATATTTTATTTATCCACAAATCCACTTATCCTTTGACCAAGTATACATTTGAGTTGTTTTCCTTTTTGGCTATTATAATTAATGCTAGTATAAATACTGGTCTAAAAGTTTTTGTGTGGACATATATTTTCATTTCTCTTGAGTATGTGTCTCAGAATGAAATTGCTGAGTCTTATGTTAACTATGTTCAAATAGTTGAGGAAGTGCCAGTTATTTTTTTTAAAAACTGCTGTGCTATTATTGTACAGCATTCCCATATATATGACAGTTCCAGCTTCTCTGCATCCTCACCAATACTTGTTATTATCTGTCTTTTTATTATAATAGGTGTGGAGTACTATCTCATTATGATTTTGGTTTTCATTTCCCCAGTGATTGGTGACTTTGAGCATCTTTTAATGTGCTTACTGATTATCTGTATATCTTCTTTAAATAAATTTCTATTCAAATTCATTGTTGATTTTTTAAATTGGTTTCCTATTTTATTAATAAGTTGTAGGAGTCCTTTCCCTGTTGCTTTGTTGTAGATTGTAGATGGCAATGTAGAATATGAAATTTACATTTCAACACATTAAAATCATTGGAACAAAAATTCCATATTTCTACCAAAGAATGAAGGTATCTCTCCTCATCTCTTGTGATCTCACAAATTCCCACTGAAATGTCCATATGTGCATTGCACGTTGAAGCCTGTATACAGTCATTGGTCTTGTTTGTAAATGGGCAAGCCTTTTGGTAAGTGGTCTACTTGTCTCTAGCCCAGAATGTGGAAACAGAGCTTAACAGACTCACGTGCTTAACAGACAGACTCACATGAACCTTTCACTGTTTAGCCCTGGGGCAAATTTGAAGATACAATCTTTTAAATAGGTACAGGGAAAAAGAACAATGAAACATCATTATACAGAGCAAGTGTTCATTTAATGCTGAAGGAATAAAATGCACAGAAAGCCCTTTGTGAGGCGCTGAATTTTAAGTGTTTGGCTTTGTTCATTTAGAAAAGCAAATTAAGAGGCAGAATTATTTTGTTCTTGGTCAGAGACTTTTTGATCTTCTGAAGCCAGAGTCAATACTACTAATGTCTTGATGGCCCTGAATGTTTTTCTAAATTTGGACAGGGGGAGAATTTCATTTGCAGATTGATAGCCCTATCTACAAATGGGTCTATTTCCCAAAGTAGGTCATAATATATACATGAGATGGTTTCTATCTAGTTCTAGAAGATAAACAGATCTAAGTTGTATGTGATTATCAGGCCAACTGCTTACTCGTAGATCCAAAAGGGTGTTCAAAAGTCATTCGTTCAGCAATTCCATTGCTCTTGCACGTAACACTCACTCTCTGAAGATGAACCACATGCCTTTCCTTTTCTTTATTCTACTCCTAGTTGCCTATTCTTTAACCCTTACACAATTATATTCAATTATAAGTAGCAGGAAGGGAAAGGGCTTCAATTCTTGCAACATATTGGCTGTTTATCTACAGGCAAGTCACTTAACCTCTCTGAGTCTCAGTTTCCGTTTTCATACGTTTGGGATATCAAATATAACACATTTCCTTCCTCCTTTACAGGATAGTCATGAATATCAACTGAGATAATAAGGAAAATCACCTTGCAAAGGCTAACCTCAAAACAAATTTTAGATGTGGTTGCTTCAATTATCTAGTAACTTCCAATCAATGACATTAGTTGCTTCTGCTTTTTCTTTTTTCTTTTCAGTTTTGTTAACATGGCATTTGAAATGATTTTAAAACAAGTTACTAAAATAAATAAAGATGAATGGATGATTATTTGGCCTTGAGTTTCTCCTCTGCTAACACAGAACACAGAAGAGTTTGCTGGAAAAACAAAACAACAACAAAATTGTGAGTATGAATATATTGGTTCCCCTGACCCAAAGGAATGGAATTGAATGCTTTTGTTGGTGGTAGTGCTTCAGGTGGTGGCAAGATCAAGGGGGCTACTACAGTATTCCTCTATGTTGCTCATAATAAAACATGTCTCTTTGCAACTCACAGATGGTAGAACCAGAAGAATCCTGGTTTTGTATGCTCCGGATTATAATTCCTCCTCTTCTGAACCATTACAGAAATATAAAAGAAGGAAACTCCTGGATGGACTGGCCTCTTTTTAATTGTCCAAGGGGAGAAAGCCAAGGGGGAAGGTAAAGACATCTATCCCGAAGAACAGAGCTGGACTTTGTTTAAGTCACTAATGAAGAGAAAGTCTTAGAAGGTATCAAGTCAAAGCTACTGCAATTAAATTATGGATAACTTTCAAAAAGCAGGAGGCAATTCCCAACTTGGAAACAAGCCAGAAATGAGAGATTGCCCCAATTCATTCCACTCAAAATGCCACAGGAGTTGAATGACCACAAAGACAATATTTTCCAGGAAATGAAAACCACTAATGGGCACTATTTTGGTAATTCAAATACTTTCTTTCATGATAAACACCTGCTCCTTTTGGAAACAAATTTAATGATGATGTTTATCCATTTATATTTGTATACTGCTGAGCCCACTGACAGAATTCAATAAATAATAAATAATGATAATAATAATCCTGATCCAAAGTCTTCAGTAAGAAAAAAATAAGACCCAAAGATTTATTGTTGGCATATCCTGTAAAAATCGATCTAGCTCTTTAAATAGAAGAAGGGCCTTGAGGGGAGATAATGCATTGATTTATGATTCAAAGAAAATGTAATTTTAAGAATTACAATAATAACAGCAATAATCAATGTCCTATATGCCCCATAGGAAAAAAAGGAAGAAAAAGAAAACAACACTCATAATAATACAAGCTATTACTTTAGGAAAAAGGAAGTTTGGAAGCATGATAATTTTAAATTACTGGATTCAGCAACAAGCTGTAGTCCAGATATAAATGTCCACTCTTTGTGTGTTTTTGAAGTAGATTGCCTAGCTCAGGTGAGGAGAGAAGCTAGTATATCTCTATTTAACTCTCTAAGTCTGTCCAAACCTGACTCCCTTCACAAGTTAAAGGTCATGATCATTGCTTCAGTTATCAATAATAACCACCCTAGCTTTACTATCAGGCCACATCTTCTCAGAATGATGAAGTTAGAATAAGTTATTATAACCCCATAACCACCCCCCTTATACCTAGACTCTTCCATCTCCAACTCATCCATCACTTTGCCCCATAGGTGGGTCATAAAACACAAAAATCTCCCCCCAAGAGTCTTCAATCATTTCTTATAGCCTATGAAATGAAGTTCAAAGTTTGTGCTGATGATCAAGTCCTACCTTCACTTTTCATGCCCCACCACATCCTCCTTTCAGAACCTTGCTCCACTGACATACACATAATGCCCTTCAATTGTCACCCACTTGCTTGTATCTGTGACTTTGCTCAGCTGATTTCCAGCATGGAATTCATCATTTTACATTACATGCTGGGATACTCCTTTAAGGTGGAGCATAGAAGTCAACTTCTTCATGTCACCATTCATGGTTTATTTAGTATCAATTTCTGCTTTCCTTCTACTCCAGTGGAATTATAATTCTGCCACTTTTATCACATTGATTTAGTTCTTCCTCATACAAAATTAAACCTATATACATTTCTCTCCTGGTAGGTTGTAAGATTCCAGAATGCATGAGTAGGTGTTTACTACATATTGCTGCATTCCATTGCTGTGGTGGGGAGGACATCCTTGGGGAAAGAAAATGCTTAAAATTTAAAGATTTGCCCTTTAGTAAAATTCTGACCAATGTTCTTACCTAGCCTCATCTTGTCACTTGTCACAATTTTTCTGAAACATAAAAGTCTTCTCCTATATTGAGTATGGCATGTAGTAGGAGTTCAATAAGTGCTCATGGAAGACCATTTCTTAAGTACGAAGAGCACCCACGAGAAAAGATGCTGGTATCCTCAACATGAATAGTCTATGCCTTTCTGTAAAGCCCCAGTTCATCCTTGCTAAACCTCCTTCTGACTTTGACATTTTTTAACATATTAAAATTCTTTTGAATTATATTTTCAATAGTCATTACGACACCCAATCAAGTGTCATGGTCCAAATCAATGAGTATGTGCTGCCATCAATCACACAGTTCATAAAACATCTCCATGGAATCTAAAGAGGATTGAATTAACATGGGAAAAATTATGGGATTAAAAGTTGTCACAAAAATGGTCTTTTTCTTCAAAGAAATCACACTTACTGCTATATATTAAATTTGTCCTCATACATACCTTCATAGTCCCATTAGATTATAAACACTGTAAGAATAGAGAACACATTTTTCTTTTTCATGGTTAGATTCTCCAGCACCAAGCAAAGTCTTAACACATAGTAGATGCTCAATAAATATTTGTCACATGAATGAAGTATATTGCCATACTAAATCAGCAATGGTCCTGAGGGAAAGCACAATCATAGACCAGGATCTTTGTACTTTTTGTCTAAGTAAAAGCAATTCCAAACACTTCCTTGAGTTTAAGAGGCCAGACAACATGTTTAAGGTAATGATTTGGGACTTTTGTTTGTTAAATTCCTTTGCAAGAAACTTTAGTTTTCAAATATTCATGAGCTGCTGGAATCAGTATACACCTGTGTCTCAGCAAATTGAAGAAAGAACTAAATAGGATCAAGGAAAATAAATGTAGGAGGAACAAGGGGGCTTAACTGATTCTTCATAATGACTTTGGGGTTTATTGCACCAAGCCAGGTGTGGAATTTCCTGAACTCCCTAAATCGATTCTGCCCCTGAGTCTTGCAAGGCGTTATTAGTGGATTTCTTAAACACTTTGGTGATTTTAGTGTCAGCTTAATGCATCCATTCAAGCAGCTGTTCACTCTGACTTCTTATCTTCTCTCCACGGGGACTTCAGTGACTGGGTTTCCACCCTCCACCCAATGATCCTTTCAGAGGCTCTTGAGAGATGCTTGTGCATATCAGTCTTTTCAAAAGTGACAAGACAAAACCTACGCCCCCTGGTGAAGGCTATTTTCTAACTCTCTAGCCAGATAGACTACTTCTTGATACCAGAGGGGCTACCTTGGTGAACTAAGCACCAGCTCTAGGATGTAAAAGTACTTTGCTCCTTAATAGCACTGCTCACTGAAAAATTTATTGACAATCAAATATTATCTCTTCCTTTTTATGCAAAAGCAAGAATAGGGTAATAGAAGAAAAGGGCAATGTTAGTGAGGAGAGTGAGGGAAAATCAAGACTTTCCCAAGCTAGAACAAATAAAAGAAAGACCAGTCTGTGAGCCAAGGTGCATGGTCAATCACTCAGTTGCATTGAGGTTGGGCACTTGTAATTGATAAGCCTCTAAAATACTAAAGAGCTATTTATTTACATGTCGAGGCATAAGGTTGTGTTCCAGTAACTGCAGTGTCCCCAAAGCCTTCCTGGAAGTCCAACACTTCTGTGTACAATTTAACATTACCCAAAGAGAGGACTGCTTGCCTTTTCTGATCAACAGGGTGCAGGGATTGCAAAACCCAGGGAATCAGTCAACTGGGGCTGAACTGCCTTGAGTGTATTGTCTTGATTCAAATCAGCATACGGCCATCAATGTGCTATCTTACATTAAATTAAGTTTTCTCAACATTGGAAGATAGAATCTATTGAAACACCTATTCAATATTTTATACAATATAACATTCTAGAAAACAATATAGCATTTTAGCAGAAAGATTTTTCTCTGCTACATTATCTCCCTCCCTTACCAGCATCCTGAGTGATACCATTGAGTACAATGGATCCTTGGATTTTTGCCCTATGAAACCTGAAAGGCTTGGGGAGGTGAAACCATTAAAGTACAACTTTACTTCTAGAGTGATATACTGTCCTTTATCTAAGAAAGGATAAGTTCTTTGGTGAGAGATCATTAAGCCTTAATATGTTCACTCATTAAAGGCAGGAACCATGTCATTTCAAAATCCTGTACCAATCTCTGCTCTTGGTGTCTGCCTAATCAATGTGACAATAGGCAAGATACCACAATACTAAGACTGCTAGTGTGGGCTCATTACCACATCTCACTGCTTCCCACAGGTGACTGAGGCCTGCAAATACCTAGATAATAAGCCATTCACTCAATTAGATGGGAATGACTAATCACAGGAGTGAGCCTGTCTTCAGGTTGGCCATGGAACTCTTCTCTCTGGAAGGCTGACAAATGGTGTTCATGGCAGTGAATTCCAAGTCAATAGCAACACTGCTGCAGTGTATATTGATCTAACAAGAGCTCAAGACCCAGCAAATCGGAATCTTCATCTCTCTCACCACTGCTTGTGTGTGATTCCCTTTACTGATGCCCTGCTGAAATGGGGCAGGCATGATCTGAGTAGGTCGGTTCCCAAATAGCCCAAAGAGCACATAAACAAGGAAGAAATAGGTATCTTTTCTGGGAAGTTCATTGCCTGAGAAGAAGGGCAGTGACAGACACTAAAACGATTTCCTCCAAGAAGCTACACAGCACAGCTGCCAGGACTACCTCAGAAAACACAGCAACACACACAGATGGCCCATTTTTAAGATAACCCTTCCCCTATGTAAGGTCCACACTTTTTTGCCAGTGGAAAATAAATAAGACAAAATTTCTATTCCAATCAATGACTTGTATATTGATGGATAGGATGAAACTATTAAAAACCCTATTTCATTATGGCTGCTATAGGTCCTGTATGATAACTTAAAAACTCAATTTGGGAGGTGTGTTTTTATAGCAATATGTGTAAAACATTCTCAGGAGTTTTATAGTATTCTCACAGCTCTGAGTTTAAAAAGTGAAAAGACTATTTTAAAAAGGGGGGGAATTTGATCATAGATTGTATTTTATTTAAAAAGTAGATACATCTAACAGATAAA
Organism: Tarsius wallacei; assembly: GCA_963574415.1. Classification (NCBI taxonomy): domain Eukaryota; kingdom Metazoa; phylum Chordata; class Mammalia; order Primates; family Tarsiidae; genus Tarsius; species Tarsius wallacei. The sequence goes on from CAUYQG010218066.1 coordinate 68,635, forward strand.
ATATCAAAACAAGTGGGCTCAGTGGCTCAGCCTGTAATCCCGCGCTTTGGGAGGCTGAGGTGAGTGGATTGCCTGAGCCCGCGGGTTCAAGACCCGCCTGAGCAAATTGGCGAGACCTCATCTCTACAATAAATCAAAAAAATTAGCCGGGCGTGGTAGCATCCGCCTGTAGTTCCAGCTACTTGGAAGGCTGAGGTGGAAGGATCGCCGGAGCCCAGCAGGTTGAGGTTGCGGTGGCCAGGAGCGGCCACGGCACTCCAGTCTGGGTTACAGAGTGAGACTCCAATTCAAAAAAAAAAAAAAAATCAAAACAAAAGAAAGAGTCCTGCTCTACAGGACTCTGGTTAGGACCATTTCTGGGGCAAGATGCCATAGAAGCCTGTTAGGCAGAAAAGAACCAGAACTGAGAAAGACTTCACTGTGGAACTAGATGGATATGAAGAAGGGCAGCGCCAGGAGAGACAAGACCACAGCCTTTGAGTGTGTGAAGCACTGTCATGTAGAAGTGGAATCCTATCTATTCTGTATGGCTCCCAAGATGGCAACTAGTATTAGCCTGTGGCTTCACTGGGAGACCCTGGAAGTGCAATGGAATAGCCCCACCCCAATAGCCATAGTTCATGGAGCAGCCTGAGTCTCATCATGTGGCAGCTGTCCTCAAGGAAGTTCAGGCAGAGGCTGTTTCTGTGCTTGGTGAGGAGGCTTAGAAGTACACTGATGGGGGCGTGTGTGAACCGATGAGCTGCAAGATTTATTCTAATCATGACAGCACATGAATCCCTGAAATCCATCTCTTTGTATCTTAAAATAGTTTATTTGGGAAGGTACATAACTCAAGGCATTTAAATAAATAACTTACACTCCATATACAAAGAAGTACAAACAACATGATGGATAAGAGAACAGCAGGATTTCTTTCTCAGTGAGAAGATCATGCATATAAAAAAGGAGAAGTGTTAAGCTAACTGCAAAGAGCAGGAGGCTCTAGATCACATAGAAATTTGGGCAAACCTAGGTCTTGAAGGGCAGGAAACCTCAGGAAATGAGTGAGACTAGCCTGACCTATGCAGCACGGGCAAAAGGGTGGCAGGAGAGAATTGTATGTGGCATTCTTCAGGGGATCTTAGAAGAGATTCTTGCTTAAAATTACAAAGAGAAAAATACATTGCTATATGTTGCTCTTGGAACTTATCTTTGTTTTCATTATTGTTTTATAAATAATCTTTTTTTCTTAGTCTTAAGAAAATTCTTCTTTTAATAAAAAAAAACCAACAAAGTTCGCAGTTCAGTGCATCAACACAGAGGCATAACTCTACAGTTACCTGGTCATGGAAACCCCATAACACAGAGGAGAAGGAAATAGCCAGCTGTGCAGAAGAACTAAACAAATTAACCCTGGATCTCTCAAAGGGACTGAGAGAAGAGCTAGTGAAGCAGCTATTTTTAAGTTGATTTTAAGAAATCCTGGTTCCACCTATGTATCTTCGTTCTTCCCACTATTCCACAAAGTATGGAATATCCACACTGCTCTGAATTAGATTTGAATGCCTAATCCGTGAGCCACAACTTGATTTTCCCTAAAGACCTCCAATTCTTACTGTTAACTACCAACACATCATACGGCAGTTTGCTATTGCTTTTCTTTTTTGAGAAGAAGGAAGACTACTTCTCTCCAGTCTACTAGAGTTGAATCTCCAGGAAGGCAAGAACTCTATTTCTTATTTGTCATTAAATCCTCATACTTAGTACAAATTCCACATCCAGTAGTTGCTCAAAAATATTTATGAAATTAAAAATTAAATGGCTCGGTGGCTCAGCCTGTAATCCCAGTACTTTGGGAGGCCAAGGCAAATGGATTACCTGAGCCCGAGGGTTCGAGACCAGCCCGGGCAACTTGGCGAGACCTCGTCTCTATAAGAAATCAAAAATTAGTCGGGCATGGTAGCGCACGCCTGTAGTTCTGGCTACTTGGGAGGCTGAGGGGGAAGAATCGCCGGAGTTCAGCAGGGCAAGGCTGTGGTGGCCCGGAGCGTGTCACTGCACTCCAGTCTGGGCGACAGAGTAAAACGCCAACTCAAAAAAAAAAAAAAAAAAAAGAATAAAATGAATCGATCTCTGCACAGAGAGAGATCCCCAAAGAGAGAAGTCTTCCTCTGTCTGGGCCCAGCCTCCCTTTTCCGTCCCTCCATGATGATGAGGGCCCAGCACATGCTTGCCCTCCATCTGTGGGGAATCTCCCTGCATTCCTCAAATGAGCTCCATCCCTTCCCCATTCCTCCACCTGCCAGCCTCTAAACAGCTCTGATCTTTGTGGAAAGTCCCATGTCTCTGCTGAACTCCTACTTACTCTTCAAGAACCAGCTCAAGAATATTTTCCCTGAGATATCATCTGCCTGCTGTGGAGGGAGGGTGGGAGGGAAAGCCCCTTTCTCCTTTTAATGCCATGACATCCTATTCATGCCATGTGTGCAGAGGTAGAACATTGATTTCTAATTATTGATAAGCATCTGTCTTCCTTAATAAGAGGACCGTGGCTTATTTGGGGTGGGGGGGGGAGCAGAGCAGTTTTATAGATACTGGTTTTATACCATTTTTGTTATTGCCATTGCCACTTGTTTTTCAATTGCAATTTTCCCCATCATATAAAAAGACTGGACAAATACTAAAGTGCCTAAAACAAAAACTTCACCCTCACTAATCTTATTTTTTTAGCAGTGGCCACTTATATCAAATTCCTGTATATTTTTAGTGTTTTTTTTTTCCGTACATCAAATCACTCAAACATCTATTATCTAGTTAGAAGTATATCTAATCTATAGATATAGACTTGGACATAGACATACAGATATGGGCACACAGTGGGCATAGATACACTGTAATATTTTAAAACAAGTTCATAAAATATGAATACCGATTACAACTTATTTTTTTCACTTAACAATATGTCCTGGATATCTCCTATGTCATGCTATATAGAAAACAATGAATGCTTTTTTACAGTTAAGTAGGATTCCATAGCATGGAAGTATATTTTATGCAATTTAGTCTACTTTACATTCCTAGGACTTAGCACACTGTTTGACACCTAGTTAACAAACAGGTCCAAGATGACCAAACATTTTGGTGAACTTTTCCTCTTCAAATGCTCTAAGCTTTTGCTGAGATGAATTGGGTAGCTATACCTCATTCCAGTTTATCACTGATAAGTAGGTAAGTAGCATGAGAGCAAGATGCTGAGATGGAAGATATATTGTTCAGAAGATGTACAGTCCTAAACCCAGAGCAGTGTGAAGGAAAGGCAGAGAAGGAGGAGGAAATGAAGAAAACGAGGAAAAGGGATTTTCTGGAATTCCAGAGAGCTGACATAGCAAAGTGGCAGGAGATAAAAGACTTGGAGGACTTTGCTCCTGTGCAGTGGCTCAAAGCTAGGAAAGGTCAACACTGGCTAAAGCCATTATACCTGAGGGACAGGGGTGGAGGTCTCTGCCCATCTTCTCATGAACTCTCCAAACTTATCTCCTAGTTAATTTATCTGTTAACTTTTTAGGTCAGTATTTCATGTCATTTATTTCATCAATAAACATGCATTGGTTGTTCATTAATTACTTTGAATCCTGTGTTGTTCAATGTGTCAGGGATTCAGCTGTTATCAAAACAAAGCTCCCAAAGCTCCGGTGGAACAGGCAGATGATAAACATACAATAAAAAATATAATCCATTGTCAGCTACAGGTAACTGCTATGAAAAGAGAGACATAAGGAAATGGAGAAAGATTAGGGAATAATTTGGATGGAATAATCAGGAGGGGGGAGGGAGGTCTCAAGGAGTTAAAGTCTGCCCAGAGATATGCTAACTGAGACTCAGCCAACCATTCAGCATCTGGCTGAACCATCCCTCCTTCAGGCAGCAGGCATAGCAGAGGGGATTTTGCCCATCCCTCCTTGTCAACAGAACTCCTCCTCCATTCTTTCCTCTCTGCCACCAATTATCTCAATCAGCTTGAGCAATTATTACCACTGTCTGTATGTCTTGTTTTCAATATTTGTAAAATAAGGAACTGGACTATGGCTTTTACAGTCCCTCCACGAATAACAATCATGTATGGCATCATGTGATTGTTATCAGAGGGACCTCACTGTCTTATCCCTTTCTAACATGGAAAGAACCATGCCGACCACTCAACAGCAGAAGAAGACAGAAGGGTCTCACCATCCCTTGCTTTGCCTAAGTGCCAAGATGCAGAGCAGTTGTTAAGCAGCTTCATTCCTTTTTTCATGACCTCAAGGTATTGCTCTTTACAGAGGAACTTCTTCCAGTAGCAACCTGCTGGGTTACTCTGCACTTTAGGCTGTAAAAAACCCATGCAGAAGATCTGGTGGAAACCAGGTTTCACTGACACTGACTCCATAACACTTTCTGAGGGATTCTGCCAGGAACTGACGTGCTGCTTTATTTCACTAGAAAATCTTAGACTCTGCGTGGGGATGTGTGTAAGGCAGTGGGAGGCCACAAAATCATACGGGCTTTGGAGCTTCCCTCCTGGACTTGCATCCTAGTTCTTCCTCCTCTCAACAATGTGATCTTGGCCCATAATTAAAACCAGCTGCCCTTGTTTAGTACTTCCTGTGTGTCAGGGCTGAGTGCATAACCTGCATTGACTCCTGTTTTACCACAGAAACACCATGAGGTTTTACTGTTACATAGGAGGTACTGTTATCTATACAAATGCTTTCTACTGAGACTCAGAGAGAGATAATAAGTAACCTGCCCAAGACCATAAAGCCAGTTGACAACTGGTGGTAGAATTAGAATTCAAAACTAGGTCTAACTCCAAATTTCACACTTTCAGTCACACATCTTCCAAGCAAGTTACTCGAACTCTTTGGGGGCTCAGTTTTCTCATCTGTGAAACAAGGATAATGACAGCTACTTTGCAGTGTAGCAGGGATAAATGCACAATCCTAGATTAGGGTCTCAACAGTTTGTAAACTTGTATTACTAGGAAGAGGAAGTTGCTTGTTAATCCCTTTTCCTCTCAGTCATTGCCTTGCAGTGTTTACTAGACCAGGCGTGAGGATCCTGCCTTTTAGGTGAAAGCCAAGTGGGATCAGGCCAGGCGGGGAGGTAGAAGTTGGTGCTCAGCTCACAGACTTTTGACACAGGACTTTTCTGTCTCAAAATACAGCCAATAGGTAGTCATGAGTTGCCTGTATTAAGAAGTAGAACTAGAAGGTGAGTTACCAAGAAGGATAACTCATTCACAATTTCTGGTCAATCCTGTCTATGAATGATTATAAAATTCTGCATTTGTGAAGGCCACGTCAATGAGGCATACCTGTATCTAACTGACAGATTATACTAAACATTTTAAATAACACAATTTCTATTGGCTGCAGAACAGCTTAAAATATGCGATGAACAAAGAACTTCTTTCATCTTAACTGAGATTTTACATCTTCAACTGTGCAAAAATACATATTCTGAAAATAAAAGGACAAGAAAAAATTAAGGCAAGATTATTATTATCTGAATGTCAAATTAAAAGAAAAATAACAAATTGGTCATTTGACTTATGATAAGAATTGTAAGGTCAACATCTGAAGTTTCTTTTTTGATGTTCACATGAGGGGGTAGTTTCTCCCTTACCTCTTAAACCTACTCTTATTCTTCATTCTTTGTTATTCTGAATATGAAAGTGGAGTGGATCACATAATGCCCATGAAGTCTCTACAATGGAAAATATTATATCTGGGCACCAATGAGGATGTAAGACTGCCAGTGGGTAGACTCTGTCCTTTCACCGTGGCCTGACATTCACCGAGCACCTGTGGAAAATATAACACAAACACACAACAGGACTATACAAACAGTATGTTTCTTGGGTTTTGTGTGTATGTGTTTGGGGAGTGAAATTAGTTGCTTGATCCTTCAGGATTATAAACATTTCCTAAAGAGCAAAACAATCTTAGTTTTTTAAAGAGAAAGAGAGTAACAGACTAGGAACAAGAAAGAAGCTTGATTCACTGCAGATGTTGTTTCTCAGAAGCATGAAAATCAGTTTATCAAGTGATGCTGACCTTAAATGAGTTCAAGATAAGGTAATGTTTCTTACTGGATTATTGTAATTTATAATAAGAAATAAGCCGGGCTTGGTGGCTCAGCCTGCAATCCCGCGCCTTTGGGAGGCTGAGGTGAGTGAATTGCCTGAGCCCGCGGGTTCGAGACCTGCCTGGGCAAGCGAGATCTCATTTCTACAATAAATCAAAAAATTAGCCGGGCGTGGTAGCGCGCGCCTGTAGTTCCAGCTACTTGGAAGGCTGAGGCGGAAGGATCGCGGGAGCCCAGCAGGTCGAGGCTGCGGTGGCCGGGAGCGGCCACTGCACTCCAGTCTGGG
>CAUYQG010218067.1:0-23396 GCA_963574415.1 Tarsius wallacei
GCTACCACATCCGGCTGATTTTTTGATTTATTGTAGAGATGAGGTCTCGCCAAGTTGCCCAGGCGGGTCTCGAACCCGCGGGCTCAGGCAATCCACTCACCTCAGCCTCCCAAGGCGCGGGATTACAGGCTGAGCCACCGAGCCTGGCTTCTTCTTTTTTTTTTTTTAACAGACAAAGTCTTGCTCTGTTGCCTAGTCTGGAGTGCAGTGTTGTAATCATAGCTCACTGCAACCTCGAACTCCTGGGCATAAGAGTTCCTCCTGCTTCACCATACCTGGTTAATTATTAAATTTTTTATAGAGATGGGTTCTCGCTATGTTGCCCAGGCTGGTCTTTAACTGACATCAAGCAATCCTCTTGCCTCAGCCTCCCAAGGTGCTGGAGTTACAAGCATGAGCCACCCTGCCTAACCCAATTTCTTTCTTTTCTTCTTTTTCTTTTTCTTTTTTTTTTTTTTTTTTTGAGTCAGGGTCTCATTCTGTCACCCAGGCTGGAGTGCAGTGGCATAATCACAGTTTACCACAGCCTCAATTTCCTGGGCTCAGGCAATCCTGCCTCAGCCTCTTGAGTAACTGGGACTATAGGTGTGCGCCACCATACCCGGCTCATTTTTTAAATTTTTTTTGTAGAGATGAGGTCTTGCTATGTTGCCCAGGCCAGTCTTGAACTCCTGGCCTCAAGAGCTTTTCCTGCCTCAGCTTCCCAAAGTGCTGGGATTACAGACGTGAGCTACCATGCCTGACCCCAATTTCTTAAATAAGATGACAACAGTGAAGTTTACTGTACTGATCAGTCTTTCTTTAACAATTTCTCTGTAGCATGCAATACTGTTTTGATAGCATTTTACCCATAGTAGACCTTCTTTTAAAATTGGACTCAGTTCTCTCATACCCAGCCACTGCTTTATTAACTAAGTTTATGTAATATTCTAAATCCCTTATTACCATTTCAACAGTGTTTACAGCATCTTCACCAGGAGTAGATTCAAGAAACTACTTTCTTTGTTCATCCATAAGAAGCAACTTCTCATCCATTCAAGTTATATCATGAGATTGCAGCAATTGAGTCACATCTTCAGGCTCTTCTGCTAATTTTGGTGCTCTTGCTATTTTCACCACATCTGTAGTTACTTTGCCCATGGAAGTCTTGAACCCTCAGAGTCATTCATGAGGATTGGAATCAACTTCTTCCAAGCTCCTGCTAATGTTGATATTTTAACCTCCTCCCATGAATCGTGAATTTTCTTAATGGCATCTAGGATGGTGACTCCTTTCCAAAGGACTTTCAATTGACTTTGCTCAGTTCTTTTTTTTTTTTTTTTTTTATGAGTTGGAGTCTCACTCTATCACCCAGACTGGAGTGTAGTGGCTGCTCCTGGCCACTGCAGCCTTGACCTGCTGGGCTCCAGCTATCCTTCTGCCTCAGCCTTCCGAGTAGCTGGAACTACAGGCGTGCACTACCATGCCCAGCTAATTTTTGATTTATTGTAGAGATGAGGTCTTGCCAAGTTGCCCAGGCGGGTCTCGAACCCGCAGGCTCAGGCAATCCACTCACCTCAGCCTCCCAAAGCGTGGAATTACAGGCTGAGCCACCGAGCCCGGCACTTTGCTCAGTTCTATCAGAGGAATCGCTATGTATGGCAGTGATAGCTTCATGAAATGTAGTTTTTAAATAAGACCTGAAAGTTGAAATGACTCCTTAGTCCATGGGCTGCAGAATGGGTATCATGTTAGCAGGTGTGAAAACATTAATCTCCTTGTAAATCTCCATCAGATCTCTTGGGGTGACTGGGTACATTGTCAATGAGCAGTAATATTTTGAAAGGAATCTTTCTGAGCAATAAATCTCAACAGTGAGCTCAAAATATTCAGGAAACTCTGCTGTCAACAGGTGTGCTCTCATCCAGGTTTTGTCCTTCTAATTCTAGAGCACGAGTGGGGCAGATTTAGCATAATTCTTAAGGGCCCTAGGATTTGGGGGATGGTAAACGATCATTGGCTTCAACTTCAAGTCACTAGCTACATTAGCCCCTAACAAGAGAGTCAGCTTGTCCTTTGAAACTTTGAAGCCAGGCATTTTCCTCCCTAGCTATGAAAGTGCTAGATGGCATCTTCTTTCAATAGAAGCTTTTTTGTCTACACTGAAAATCTGTTGTTTAGTGCAGTCCCCTCTGTCAGTTATCTTAGATCTCCTGGGGAATACTGTAGCTTCCACATCAATACTTGCTGCTTTGCCTTGTGCTTTTATGTTATGGAGACGGCTTCTTTCCTTAAACCTCATGAACTAACCTCTGCTAGCTGCATATTTTTCTCCCACAGCTTCCTCACCTCTCTCAGCCTTCACAGAATTGAAGAGAACTAGGGTCTTGCTCTGGATTAGGTTTTGACTTCAGAGAATATTGTGGCTGATTTCATCTATCCAGACCACTAAAACTTTCTCTGTATCAGCTGTAATAAGCCTGTTTCACCTTATTCTCATTTGTCTGTTCTCTAGAGTAGTACTTTTAGTTTCCTTCCAGAACTTTTCCTTTGCATCCACGGCTTGGCTTTAAGGTACAAGATACCTTTTGGCCCATGTCAGCTTCGTACATGTCTTCCTCTCTAAGTTTAATCATTTCTAGGTTTTGATTTCATGTAGGAGATATGTGACGCCTCCCTTTCACTTGAACACTTAGAGGCCATTGCAGGGTTATTAATTGGCCTAATTTCAGTATTGTGCCTTAGGGAATAGGGAGACCCAAGGAGAGGGAGAGAGAGGAATAGCCAGTTGGTGGGGCTGTCAGAACATACACAGTATTGATTAAGTTTGCTGTCTTACATGGGTACAGCTTGAAATGCCCCAAAACAATCAGTAATAACATCAGAGGTCACAGATCATCATAACACATGTAATAATAAGGGAAGACTTTGAAATATTGCAAGAATTACCAAAATGTGATACAAAGACAGGAAGTGAGCACATGCTATTGGGAAAATGGTGCAGATAGACTTGCTTGATATAACATTGCCACAAACCTTCAATTTGTAAAACAAAAACCACACAATAACTGCGGAGCTCAATAAAGCAAAGCACATTAAATAAAGTTTTCTGGTAGTATCTTAAAAATACAGAAGTTAGCCGGGCACGGTGGCTTGCACCTGTAATCCCAGCACTTTGGGAGGCAGAGGTGAGAGGATTGCCTGAGTCCATGGGTTTGGGACCAGCCTGGGTAACTTGACGAGACCTCTTCTCAGCAATAAATAAAAAAATTAACCAGGTGTGGTGCATGCCTGTAGTTCCAGCTACTTGGAAGACTGAGGTGGAAGGATCACCTGAGCCCAGCAGGTTGAGACTGTGGTGGCCATGAGCGTGCCACTGCACTACAGCCTGGGTGACAGAGTGAGACTCTGACTCAAAAAAAAAAAACAAAAAAAAAACCCAGAAGTTTATATCCTCTTAAGTCAAGAAACCCAGAAGTAGTCAGTCCAGGGCTTGTCACTTCAGGGACCTAGGTGACGTATGTCTAGTTTTATATACTATTACTGTTACACAGTCTAATATGGCTGCTGGAATGCTAGCCTTTGCTTTCACATTCAAGCCAGAAGGAATTAGTAAAGAAGCTAACCCTTCTTTACTCACTCCTTTTAGGATACTTCATGGAAGTTGCATTTACTACTTGTATTTGTCTGTAAGGGCTGCCATAGCAAAATAGCACAGACTGGGTATGCTGTATTTTCTCACATTTTTGGAGACTAGAAGTCCAAGATGAAAGTGTTGGCAGCCTTGCTTTCTCCTGAGGTCTCTGTGGCTTTCACATGGCTACTTTCTTTCTGATCTCACGTGGTGAGTACTCCATGCCTCTGGTGTCCTGTATCTAAATTTTCTCTTCCTATAAGGACACCAATCAGATGGCTTAGGGCCCACACTAATGGCTTCATCTAACTTAATCACTTCTTTAAAGGCCCTGTTTCTACATAACAGTCATTTTCTGAGATACTAAAGATTAGGGTTTTAATATAGGAACTTGGGGTTGAGGTTCACCATTCAGCCCATAACACTGCTTCTGTTTGCATGTTGTGGACAACTTTGTCACATACTCATATTTAGCTACAATGGAGATTGGGATATGTGTGTGTGTGTGTGTGTGTGTCTTTTTCCAGGAAACCCTGTGCCCTAAATAAAACTCAGTAATTCCTTTATGAAAGAGGTGATTGGATATTGTGGAATAAATAGCATTTTCTTCTTTGCAGCAGAAGCTCCAGGGCTCATGGTTCTTACCAATTTCCAATTCCTTCTTTGGAATTGTTGCTATCTCATTTCTCTGGCCAATTTCACATTTGGTCTTAGACTTTTCTTTCTTTTTTTTTTAGATTTGGGGGTACACATGCATATTTGTTACATGGACATATTGTGTAGCAGTGGGGATTGGGTCTCAGGTGACCCATTCCTCAGATAGTGAACATTGTGCCCCATATATAGTTTCTGAACCCTACTTCCTCCCCCTATGGGTGTCAGTAGCATCTATTGTTTCCATCTTTGTGACCATCTAGTTCCCACATATGAGTGAGAACATGTGATGTTTGGTTTTCTGTTTCTGATTCAGTTTACTTAGGATGATCATCTCCAGCTCCATTCATGTTGCTGCAAAGGACACAATTTCATTCTTTTTTATGGTGGCATAGTATTCCATGGTGTGTATATTTTCATTATCCACTGATCAGTTGATGGGTGGCCTTAGATTATTTTAATACTAAATTGTTGACTGAGGTGTCCTTTCTACCTAACAGTGGTGATGTTAACTGCTAAGTTTCCCTGACTTAATTGCATGGCATTTAAGTTAGCAATAGAAGAAGGCATTCTGAAAATGCCATGAACAGTAGGCAAGTTGTGATCTTTTTCTTTTCCAGATGTCTTGTCTGGGTTGAGTTGGGAGTAGTTTCACAAGAGGGTGGGTAAAGACTTAATTTTCCATGTCTTTTCCATCCCTAAGATTCTGTGATGTTTCCTGCATAGAGGCACTACTTTGATAAAGCTAAAGAAAATGGAAACAGTAGAGGGGAAAGCCTTCACTGTTCCTCTTTGCTTGAAAGAGAAGGATATTTGATTTGTTCTATTTTACTTGAAGATGTAAAATGGGCAGTTTTAGCTAAGAATGTAGAGAAGCTGACAGAAACTATAACAAGACCCAGTCAACACTTTAGTCCATTGATCAAAGCACCTGCAGTTCTCATTTTAAGGCAAGTACAGCCTTTACAGATATTGAGCAAAGAAAGAGAGTGCATGTCCAGAACATTTAATCTTGCTTCTCTCTTTATTTTGCCTAAGGAATTGCGCTGGACACCAGCCAACTCCTGTGGGTTTCCTTACACATCAGAGAACCCTTCTGCAGTTATAGAACAGAATGGTTTTCATGCTTCCCTGATTTGGAAAATTGGCACAATTATTATTGTTTTGTTGTTATTGTTATTGGCCTGGTACTTACTAGTGAAGCCTATGATAAGTGACTTCTGCAGTCCTTAAAGGGCTTGGTGACTGTCATATAACTACAGCTTTATGTGTTTTCATAAGTACTTTACACTCTATTCCCATATATTCTGCTTTCTCTCTTGGAAGAAGACGGAGAGTTGGACCTATAGCTCTCATTTGTTATCAGTAGGCCCTTCTTTCCTGTCCTCCTCCCACGGGCTGCTAGGCATTTACCTCTTCAGGCATGCAATTATCATATTGCTTTTGTTTTTTTGTCCTTTATTTTGACACTGTAGTGAAAAGAGCATGGTTTTGGAACTGAGTATATCTGATGTTGAATCATGGCTCTTTACACATATGGCCCTGAACAATTTATTTAATACTTCTGAATGTTGGTATCTTTGTTTATAAAATGGAAATAATGCTTTATACCTTGAGAAGATCGAGTAAGTTCAATCAACTGTAAAAAATTCATTATGAGTAGTGGGTCCAGACCGAAAGGGAAGAGTTTAAAAACTTAATTTTTGAATCCAAAATATGTTCCCCACTGATACTGTCTGAAGAGAGGCCTCAGGTCTAGACACCCTTCCTATCCCATACTCCATACTCCAGAACACTCCTGAATGGCTGGCCTCTTTGGAACACCTAGAACTTTAGCTTTGAGATCAGACACAGCTAGGTTGGAATCCTGCTCTTGGCCCCTCTCTTATTGACTTGGGAAAGTTATTTTATTCCTCTGAGCTTTGGTTTCTTCATCAGAAAAATACCCTAACAAAGAGTTGTGTTAGGATTATTTTATTATTTAAATAATAAAAACCAAAATTAACGTCGTAGAAAGGATATAGACTTTGGAAACATACAACACCAGGGTTCAGGTTTGATTCTGCCACTTGGTGAAGCTTGATCAAGTTGCCTGGGTACATTTGGTGAATGTGAGTGTACTGTGTATAAAGCACCATGTTCATAATAATGCTCAATAAATATTAGCACCTTTTCCTTTTCTCCTGACTCCAGTGTCAAAGAACATAAGAAAAGGCTTGTGGTGTATGAACAACTAGTCTGTTTTTTTTTTAACCTACCATTTTACCCCTGTGGATGTTTTGTCCCCACTGCTTGATTCCTAAGGCCATTTTTTTTTGGTGTGGTTTAATACATATAATAAAATGCACAGATCTTAAGCATTCAGTTAATGAGTTTTGACGGTTGTATTCACCCATGTAAACACTGCCCCAAATAAAATAGAAATTTCCATCACTCCTGGAAGAAGGTCACTTATTTCTCTTTCCAACCACTTTTCTGAGCAACCACTTTTCTGATTTTAATCACTGTAGGTTAGTTTTGCTTGTTCTTGAACTTTATGTAAATAGATTTATATAGTATGTATTTTTTGTAGGGGAGTCTGCTTTTTTTAATTTACCATAATAGTTTGGTTTTTTTTTTTTTTTGAGTTGGAATCTCACTCTGTCACCCAGGCTGGAGTGCAGTGGCATGCTTATGGCCACCGCAGCCTGGACCTGCTGGGGTCAGGTGCTCAATCCTTCTGCCTCAGCCTTCCAAGGAGCTGGAACCACAGGCATGCGCCACCATGCCCGGCTAATTTTTTGATTTATTATAGAGTTGAGATCTTGCCAAGTTGACCATACTGGTTTTGAACCTGTGGGCTCAGGCAGTCCTCTCACCTTGGCCTCCCAAAGTGCTGGGATTATAGACATGAGCCACTGCACCCAGCCACCATAATTATTTTGAGATCCGTCAATGACAGAGCGACATCCTGTCTCTAAGGAAAAGTATCAATTGGGAGTAATTTGCTATTCCCTCCTTCCCTCCCTCTTTCTTTTCTTTCTTTTGACAGGATCTCACTTTGTCACCCAGGCTGTAATGCAGTAAGTAGCGTGATCATAGCTCTCTGCAGCCTTGAATTACTGGCGATCAGCTGGGCCTATAGGCACATGACACCACACCTGGCTTATTTTTTTTTTAATTTTTGTAGGGGCAAGGTCTTGCTGTGTTGCCCAGACTGGTCTCAAACTCCTGGACTCAAGCAATCCTCCTGCCTCTGCCTCCCAAATTACTGGGATTGCAGGCGTGAGTCAAGACACCAGGCCAGTAATTTACTATTTTTACACATATTAGTAAAGGACTGGAAAACTTTCTAGGGAATTTGCCGCAGAGTAATCCAGAATTTTTAGCCTCTAGATATTGTCTTCTTACTTTCTACTTTGCCTTAGACTAAAAGGGAAAAAAGTACCCCGATATGATGTATTCCTTTTGGCCCAATGCCTAGAAAGTTGTTTATAGAATTAATGGAAGGATGTATAATCTCAGTGTGCTCTGGAAGGTACTTACCTTGCAGTCAAAAAATTTATGGGGAATATGCAGTATTCTCTCTGAAAAAATTGCCAAATCTTGGCTCCCAAGCATCCTCCCCTGTATCATCCTGTTTACTCCTCCTCCTGCCCATCATATCCGACAGTCCCCTCTGTGCAGCTTTGAGCCACTGAGTGTCCTCAGGAGACATTCTGCCTTTGAAATTGTGCTATTTGCCTGGATGAAATGTACACTGTGAACAAATAGATTGTAGGGAAGCACACATCTAGGCCGTCCTGGGAGCTTAATGTCTTTGCTTTGTTCTAGTCATGGTTACATGTGAAATAGTTCCTTTCTTCTTTTCCCACCGAAAAGCCTCCCAAGCCTTAATTTCCTCTCTATACCAAATAAAATATCAGGAGTTGAAATTATTTCTCTGCTTTTTAACCTTCTGCTGGCTTTGTCTTTGCTCTTTAATGCTTTTTTGGTTAGTAAATTGTCTTGCCCTTCATCTACAACATTTTTGTTATGGCCCAGAAAAATCTGTTTCCAGGAATCCTTATGCCCCAAGAGTAAGGAGAACCTTCTGCATTGGATTACAGGACTGGGAATGACCTTGATTAAAGGTTATTTTGGAGAGCAAAAGATATCCCCAGCCTAAGAAATAGGATTTTAAACATGGTTTATTTTCCAATGGATCTTGACTCTGGAATAGTAACACTCTGACCCTCCTCATTACTAGCTTCTTTCTACTTGGACAACTTCTTTTATCCTAGAAGCAAAATGGTGAGGAGACTTAAACTGTATGATTTAAAGAGCTGGGAATGTTTAGAGAAGGAAATAAGGTGAAGTTGTCTTTTGTAAAGGGCTGACATGGAAGAAAGATTAAACTTGTTCTTTATGACTTGCGCAGAAAACTAAACTGGAGCCAGTGGGAAGAAGTACCAGGGAGCTGAATCTTGCCCTTTATGAGGAAGGTGGTCCTAAAAGAAAGGGTTTGTATCTGAAGGTGAAGATTTTCCCCTCACTAAAGGTATACAAGCAGGGACAGGACACCTGTTTTTCAGAGTTACCAGTGACTCTAGAACCTAATCATGGCAGACGATTGATGCAGAAGGATGGAGCTGAATGAGCAAGCTTCTAAGTGCCATTCTAATTATGAGAATCCATGATTCCTTTGTACCTTTGGTAGACTTCTCATTTTCTTTTCTGGTCTTTGACCATCTGTCTCATTGTGTAAAGGTTAAGAAAGCAAGTACCAGAACCCTATTTCACGGCTTTGAGTCCTGGCTCTGCCATGTACCTGTTATATGCCCTTTTAAGTAAATTATTTAGCTTGTCTGTGCCTCAGTTGACTCAACTATAAAATGGCTATGATAATAATAACATGTATGTCACAGGGCTGTTGTAAGATTAAATAGATATGTAAAGTACTTTAGGTTAGTGCCTGGTACAGTATAAGCACTAAAAAAATTTTAGCTGATTATCATTATCATCTCTCTCCCTGTCACTTTTTTCTACTTATAGAGCTGGGCTTCTCTGTCTGGCCTAGAAAGTTACTCTCTTAATATACCCTTTCTTACTATCTCTCAGGATGCTGAGAGAGTAAATGCAATTCAAAATAGCTTAAATGAGGTCAGGCACAGTGGCTCATGCCTGTTATCCCAGCACTTTGGGAGGCTGAGATGGGAGGATCACTTGAGGCCAGAAGTTTAAGACCAGCCTAGTGAGACCCCGTCTCTACAGAAAATAGAATGGAGGCATGTGCCTGTAGTCCTAGCTACTTGGCAGGTTGAGGTGGGAGGATCACTTGAGCCCAGGAGTTGAAGGCTACAGCGAGCTATGATTACGCCACTGCCCTCCAGCCTGGTGACAAAGCACGACCTTGTCTTCTAAAAAAAAAAAAAAAAGACATTTAAATAATAAAAAAATAGCTTTGTTTCTTCATGTTTCAAGAAGTATATGTGAGACAGGGATAGCACAGGCTGACTAGACACTAGATGTTTAGTGTCTAGTCACAGCATCAGGGACACAGGCTTTTTTCTCTGCTCCTTTATCCTCCATGTGTTGGCAGGATATTGCCCCAGTTCAGCCGTCGTCTGCACCACAAGATCACCTTCAGCAGAAGCCAATGCCCATGTTTTTCTAGTGGCTTTTTAAGACATGTAAATACAGTAGAAACCTTTTCCTTGAAGACACCCAGCCAGAAAAGTTCCCTCATGTCTTGCTTGCCCCTTCCAAAACCAGTCACAAAAAAAGTAAACCAAATTACCACAATTGGTTTAGCTAATTAATATCCATTCCCAGAGCTTGGGAATAAGGCTACACCTTATTTGAGCATATGCTATCAGAGGAAGGCAAACACCAGAAGAAATTTGAGTTAGGTGAATGAGTGTAGAAGCAAGGAGAGTTCTGGGTAGCTAGCCAGCATAGTGTGCTACCTTACCTTTCCTCTGTGGCTTCCTTTTTCTCAGTGTCAGAGTTACCTGGTTTTATACAACTCTTTAAGAGGCCAGTAGTCTCAGTAGAATGACTGACTAAATTCTTAAAATGGGTGGTTCAATCACTACCCGTTTTATGGGTGTCTGTAAGAATTGAAGGTTCCAGTCTTCCTGTTTCCCTAGTGAATGAAGAAGATCATGTGACTCCTTAAAACTTGAGTTTGAATATGTTATCATATTCCACAGGTGGGTGTTGTGAAATACCGTTTTTTGTTTGTTTATTTGTTTGCTTTTCCAGTGTTTTGGCTAAGAACAGTGCTTAGACACTGAAATTATCCCAGGTGTCCAAATAGTTCATCCTTTCCTGGCTCACAGGTGAAGGAGAGCTATAAAGCTGTCATTCTGATTTGTAGAAATATACCTACTTGAAAACTAAGCCCTGTCCTGGAAAAAGAAACAGCCAACTGCTTTATATTTTTCCATATCACCTTCTCTTTCTGACAGAGAAATCTGTTTGAGGTGATTAAAGCCTGGAAAAGAGAAAAATAATGAAGGTCTGTCTTGTGATAAAAGAAATAAACTTAATTTTATGTAACTCTAAGGCTGATTTAGGATCAAGTTCATAATTTATTATAGGGAGCAACTATATAACAGTTAAGATTATTTCAGAAATAGTGAGATGATCTTGTTCCAGGAGTTTTCCAGAAGAAGCTAGCAGGCCTCTCAGGAAGTTACAGAGAGGAGTTCTTTGGGGAGTGGGAGAAAATTGTGTGAGGTCACATCTACAAAATTTTCCAATTTTTATCTTTATTAATGTTTCCTAGCTAAGGGATATGGAAGGAGGCATGTGCTGAGTTTTACTAGTACTTCAAACTGAAGAGAACTGAGGCTTCATTTACCTGTTTGAGGGTAGGTAGTAAATACATGCACAAAGTCCCATGTACAACCAGTGATCCATAAAGCTCTGTAGGTTGTAACTCTTTTTATAGAAGACTGTAGCTACTGAATCAATTAATTTGAAAGTGGAATATTGGTCAGTCTCGGTGGCTCAGCCTGTAATCCCAGCACTTTGGGAGGCCGAGGCGAGTGGATTGCCTGAGCCTGCGGATTCGAGACCCGTCCAGGCAACTTGACGAGACCTCGTCTCTACAATAAATCAAAAATTAGCCAGGCGTGGTAGTGCATGCCTATAGTTCCGGCTACTTGGAGGACTGAAGTGGAAGAATCACTGGAGCCCAGCAGGTTGAGGCTGCGGTGGCTGGGAGCATGCCACTACACTCCAGTCTGGGCAGCAGAGAGACTCCAACTCAAAAAAAAAGAAGAAAAGAAAAAAAAAGAAAGTGGAATATTGAACATTTTCTTTTGTAGTCAGTTATTTCCAGTATTTCTTATCTTTAAATTCAGCTGTATGACGTTGTGATTGTATGAATGACACTCTAGCCCTTTAAAGAGAATTTCTCTAGCCCTAAGCAAACTGAACCTCCAGGCAGCTGCTCAGGAGCCCACACAAGGTGAACAGAGCTGTCATCTTGTAGACCATGTAACTTAGGTCAGGATGAGGTTTCTGTTGTTGTTCTCGCATTGGGATGAATACCTGTGCTTCTTGAAAGCCTTCTGGGTCTTATCCTTTAAACTGATTTGAAGGAGAGAAAAATATTGTGACAATTTTCTTAAAGCATTCTTAACCATTTTTGCTTGTTTAGCTCTATTTCTAGGGCCATACTGGAAATAGATGTGATATTTAGCAAGGTTTCTAATCTGATCTTTTTAAAGGAGGGAAAGAGGTATTGAGGATTGAGGTACAGTTAGTAAGCCCATGTAAGAAGAAACTTCTACAGACCATTGTTGGAGCTAAGCATGTTTGCCTTCAACAGTTGGGGACATGAATCTGTGTATAGAGTATCAACTTCCATTTCTTAGTGTGTGCTTGGAGAACTGTGTTGGTGTCATTACAGGATTTCTCAGGTAGTTGTAATAAGTGGTGGAGAGCCAGCCACAGCTGCACTGTACATACTTGTGTCATTGGGAGGCAGTAGTTTGAATGAATCCAAATGGCCAAAAGCAAGGGACGATTCCTCCTCCAGGGAAAGACGCAGTCTTTCTGAAGGAAAGATGTCTACATAGTTCTCCTCTTGTTTTATCTTTTGCTTAAGATAAGAGAAATAATTTAAGATTCTTTAACCATTGTCTGACTTTCCTTCTTTTTGATGGGGGAGTATCTTAAAGTTAATAACAATGTTGTAGTTTGTGGTAGCTGTGGAAGTTCTCCCTAGGGAAAGGAGAATGCTCCTCTCTAATAGTGAATAGAGCTTTATAATATGTTTATAATATTCTCTTCTTCCTGGAGAGAATCTAGTGAAATAAGTTATTGAGCTGCAAATGTGAACAAATTTCTTTTTTTCTTTTTGTGTTGGAGTCTCACTCTGTTGCTCTGGCTAGAGGCACGCTCACAGCCACTGCATCCTCAACCTGCTGGGTTCAGGTGATCTTTCCACTTCAGTCTTCATGTACCTGGAGCTACAGGCATGCACCACCACGCCCAGCTAATTTTTTATTTATTGTAGAGACAAGGACTTGCCAAGTTGCCCGGGCTGGTCTTGAACCCATGGGCTCAGGCAGTCCTCTCACCTCAGTCTCCCAAAGTGCTGGGATTACAGGCATGAGCCACTGCGCCTGACTGTGAACAAATTTCTAAAGAGAACAAGAAAGGGCAAATGAAGTGTCAAGAGGACTCATACTAAATTGCTTTAGAACTGAATCCTGGTGAATCCCAAAATAATTATGCAGAGTAAAAGAGTCCAGACAGTTTATGATTGATTTCATCTATTTAAAATTCTAGAAAATACAGACTAAGCTATAGTGCCAGAAAGCAGATCAGTGGTTGAATGGGACTGGTGGGGAGGGGAGGGAGAGATTATAAAGGGAATAAAGAAATTTGGGGGGACGTGACAGGTGTGCTCACTGTCTTGATTGTGGTGATGGTTTCACAGGTATATGCATGTGTCATAACCCATCAAATTGTACATTCTAAATATATGCTGTTTATTATATTTCAATTTTACCTCAGTAAAGCTTTTAAAAAAATGAATCCAGGGGCAGCATTTATCATAGGACTCTTTTCTGGGTTATAGGAAGATTCCTGGAACAATTGTACCAGTGTGAAATACAAGTCTTATGTGTGTGTTAAGTATGGATACACACTTCCTGTTTAATGCATTTGGTGTTTCTTTAGGAGTCCATAGAGGCTACAGTATTCTATTGAAGAACATGTCTAACAGTAACACTACTCAAGAGACCCTGGAAATAATGAAAGAATCAGAAAAAAAACTGGTGGAAGAATCTGTAAACAAAAACAAGTTTATATCTAAAACTCCAAGTAAGGAAGAAATCGAGAAAGAGGGTGAAGATACCAGTTTTCGTCAGGAGACACAGGTAAGGATTAGAAGTACATCTTGTATACACTCTTTATACCTGAATAGAAGTGGAAATTTATAGGGACACACTTGTACAAACACTTGATTCTCCTTTTAAAAACTCCAACTTCAGCTCTCAAGATACATCTCCCCATTTTGTCATAGAGTCTGCAATGAAGTCTAAAGAGGACAGAGTGACATTCCTAATCCTTTTGGACCTGAGTTCACTGGTTCTTGCTATATCTGCTGGATTTTGATATTTGTTAACTATCAAAAAATAAACCATATACAAACACGTCTTTAACAAGTCATAAAATGACTCATATAATAAACTCTTAAGCTAGGGCTACCTGGCCTTACATACAGTGTTAAATTCATACCCTGGTTGTGTTATAGCAGTCAGCATTTTCTGGGTCAGAAATAGCCTCTGAACTTGCCACTTGGTGAATGTGAGTGAGAAGAATTTATTTCACTCTTTGGCTGCCAGGTTGTTATCTATCTAAACTCATACTGCAGTACAGCCAGACTTCTTCCAGGGTTCTTCTCTGGTGTCTACCAAAGTCCCAGCCAGCCTGGACTCCAAGCCTTCTCTAGCCTACCTTTTCTTTTCTTCTGTGGTCACTGCTGGTTTCTTCTGTCACCCAAGCCCAACTTAAATAAATCCTTTCCTTTGTGCCCAAGGGTGAGACTGGCCTTTTTTTTTTTTTTTTTATAAGCTCAAGAGATAGACCATTAAGGCTAGCAAGAAGTTAGATTAAAAAACAGGGACAACAACATTTTGGAGGGTTTGGAAACTTGAAGCATAGTTTTTCTAGACAATGCAATTCACCTAAGGCTTGTCTTCTTTAAAGATTAAAACAGCAACAACATAAAGGTATGAATTAAAATTAAACATCTCTCTGAAATATCTTCTCTAGCTGTGTGCATTTCCACTGTCTTTCCTCTTATAATTTGTTAGCTCTCTGTCCTGGCTGTTTTTCTTTGCATTATCTTTTATGTGTGAATTGTCATTCCCCGCCCATTCTTCCAGAATTTATGGAGACAGTCTTCTACTTTTCCAACTCTACTTCCAGCCTCCACTGATACTAATAATGAATTTTATTTTTTTCTTTTTTCTTTTTTTTTATTTTTTCTTTTTTTTTTGAGTTGGAGTCTCACTCCATTGCCCAGACTGGAGTGCAGTGTCTGCTCCCGGCCACCGCAGCCTCAACCTGCTGGGCTCCGGCGATCCTTCCGTTCAGCCTTCCAAGTAGCTGGAACTACAGGCGCGCGCTACCACACCCAGCTAATTTTTTAAAAAATTTATTGTAGAGATGAGGTCTCGCCAAGTTGCCCCGGCGGGTCTCAAACCCGCGGGCTCAGGCAATCCACTCACCTCAGCCTCCCAAAGCGCAGGATTACAGGCTGAACCACTGAGCCTGGGCTCCAATAATGAATTTTAAATCCTCAGGACAGATAAGTGACGAATGTTTACTTATGTGGTGCCATTGTACATGAAAGATAACTAAACTTTTGGGTCTAAGTTACTTTTTCTCAGGAGATTATTATAAATGGTGTTCTAAATAGGCAGAAAAGGAAGGATATAGGTTTTATACTACTTACGGACACTCGCTTGGTTAACAAATGTCTTCACCTGGATATACACGTAGGTGGTGTGCGGAGCTGCAGGGGACATGCCTCCCCTCTAACTTGACTCTTTCTGCTGCTGTTAGAGCAGGTGAAGCTGCTGCTGCCATCTACTGGAGCTCCTCTCCTTTTGCAAAGTCTTCAGTCTTGGTGGCCACCCTGGATCTTACCGAGCAGTTCCTTAGGAAGCCCTCTATTCTGTCATTTCCTAACGGATCATGTGCCCCCTCAACAGCACTAAAAATTCTGCTTCTGAGCCGGGTATGGTGGGCATGTGCGTGTAATCTTAGCTACTTGAGAGGCTGAGGCAGGAGGGTTGCTTGGGCCCAGGAGTTTGAACCTAACCTGGGCAAAACAGCAAGATTCTATCACTTTAAACAAACAAACAAACAAAAAAATAGGCCAGGCTCGGTGGCTCAGCCTATAATCCCAGCACTTTGAGAAGCCAAAGTGAGTGGATTGCCTGAACCCACTGGTTCGAGACCAGCCTGGGCAAATTGGCGAGATCTTGTCTCTACAATAAATTTTTAAAAAATTAGCCAGGCATGGTAGTGCATGCCTGCAGTCCCGGCTACTTAGAAGGCTGAAGCGGAAGGATTGCCAGAGCCCAGCAGGTTGTCACTGGGGTGGCTATGAGCAAGCTGGGCGATGGAGTGAGACTCCAACTAACTAACTAAATAAACACTGTGCTTCCCCTTATACACTAGAAGTCTCCCCAAGACTCTAAGTGGTGCTGTCAAGGAAATCCCTGTTATGAATTGGAGCTGAAAAGCTTGGGGAAAGGGGCCCTTCATTACTTTACAGTGTGAGATATATTCTTGGGAATCAGCTGTTGAAGCTTAGAACATCTTTTACATGGAAACAGTGCTACAAAATGCAGGTTCAGCAATTCCATTTAGAATGGGCAAGCCCTCACTAACATGCACTAAACTTGGCTGTGTTCTTTAAAGCTGGGTATGGCCTCCTAGGTGGGCTTTCTGTCTTTTTTTTTTTTTTTAGGGGGGTGGGGTAGGAGTCTCACTCTGTTACTCAGGCTGGAGGGCAGTGGCACACTGCTCCCGGCCACCGCTACCTCAACCTGCTGGGCTCAGGTGATCGATCCTTCTGCCTCAGCCTTCCAAGTAGCTGGAACTATACGCACATGCCACCACACCCAGCTAATTTTTTTGTGGTTTATTGTAGAGATGAGGTCTTGCCAAGTTGCCCAGATTGATCTCAACCCCCTGGGCTCAGGCAATTCTCTCACCTCCGCCACCCAAAGTGCTGGGATTACAGGCGTGAGCCACTGCGCCCGACTCAAGTCTCCTTTTCCAAGAGTTTCTTCTATTTGTGTAAGTACGAATACGTCAGCTACGCGCCCTCTTCCCACTATGTACTTTAATGATGTTGTTGTAACGTGATGCAAGATAATATTTTAGGTGAATGTTTCCCGGAGGCAGCTGGAAAGGCACCTTAATATCAACAGTGACCACACCAGGGAATTGCAGCGTGCGATGACCTTCCGGTGGACCGCGACTCCTCCCCACAGGTGAGGATCCTCGCGGCTCCAGCCAAGAGGGTGTTCCCTTCCGGAGGCTGTGTCTTTGCCTCTTCCTGTTCTTCTGCAGCCCAGATCTCATATGAAAGCTTTCCTGACCCTTGGAGTTGAGGTAAACTTGGTTTGAACTCCCAGAGTGCAGCTTGTGTGAGTCCAGGGCCTTCTTAACATGTTTCCATCCTGGCCTTTGAACTTCATGGTTCCTTCTGTCTTTGCTCCTGCATCTGCTTCTAGCAAATGGATTTGTCCTATTATGGGTTGAATTGTGTCTCCAAGAAAGAGCCTTAGCACCTCGAAATGTGGCCCGATTTGAAGGTAGCCCAGTTAAGATGACCATATAAAGGGGAAATCGTGGCCGGCATGGTAGCACACACCTGTAATCCCAGCAAATTCGGGGGGGGCGCTGAGACAGGAGAATTGCTTGAGACCAGGAGTTCCAGACCAGACTGGGCAGCATAGCAAGACCTTATCTCTACAAAATAAAAAATAAAATCCGAAAATAGCCGGGCAGTGTGGCATGTTCCTATAGTTCCAGTTACTCAGGAGGCTGAGGCAAAAGGATTGCCTGAGCCCAGGAGGTCGAGGCTGTGGTAGCTGTGATCATGCCGCTGCACTCCAGCCTGGGCAACAGAGTAAGATCTCGACTCAGAAAATAAAGCAATAAAATTAAAAGGGGAAATTATGATGCAGAGACAGATACACACAGAGAGAAGGTGGAGTGATGAGACATACAGAACAGGTAGCCATCTCTAAACAAAGGATTTCCTGAAACTACCAGAAGCTAGGAGAGGTTGTTCCCTGGAGTCTTCAGAGAATGACTGGCTTTGCCAATACCTTGATTTCAGATTTCTAACCATCAGAACTGAGAGACAATACATCTCTTGTTCTAAGCCATCTAGTGTCTGGTATGTTGTTACAATACCCTACCAACCTGCATGCAAAGATCTGCTCTGGACCAGTTGGGCATCAACAAACCTGCTCGAGCCAGGCCTCTCCCAAGTTTACTACTTAGGGTTACTAAGAGCAGTGCCTGCAAAACCTCCACACCGCAGCCCTCTGCCTTCCCACAGCCTCTCCTCACCTCCAGGGACACCTTGCACTGGAGAGGCTTCCTGGGCAGGCTTGTCTGCCTTCTTGAAAGTTCCCAGAGTCCTGAAAAAGAAATTGTCTCCAAGGCTGGGCGCGGTGGCTCACATCTGTAATCCCAGCACTTTGGGAGGCTGAGACAGGAGGATTGTTTGAGCCCAGAAGTTTGAGACCAGCCTGGGCAATATAGTGAGACCTTGTCTCTACACATAAAAAGTTAGCCAGATGTGGTGATGCATGCTTGTATTCCCAGCTACTCGGGAGGCTGAGGTGGAAGGATATCTTGAGTCCAGGATCTACAAAGAAATTAAAAAAAAAATTATCCCAGAGTAGTGGTGCATGCCTGTAGTCCCAGCTACTTGGGAGGCTGAGGCAGAAGGATTGCCTGAGCCCAGGAGGTCAAGACGGTGGTGAGCCATGTCATGCCACTGCACTTCAGCCTAGACGACAAAGCGAAAACTTGACTCAAAAAAAAATTATCTCTAGGTGGAGGGCAGGGTGTGGCTGCCAGCTGGTGTCTGGAATTGTGTCTGGTGTTGATAAAAGGGACTTGACTTGAAATAACAATGGCTTAAACCAGGGGTGTCCAACCTTTTGGCTTCCCTAGGCCACATCAAGAAGAGGAATTGTCTTTGGCCCCACATAAATTATAGTTAGTGTATATACATAATAAGACTTCTTTTTAAAATATTTTTATTATAAAGTTTAGAAAAATGAGAACAATATAAAACTAGTGGGAAATTTTACCCTGTTTTTGTAAAATTAATCTATCAATCTCTGGTTCGATGGAAGTAGCCGCAATTCCTGGTGAGTTCTCAAGGTGCTCATCAGAAATGTTTGTTAGGATTTTGTTCTTACTGTGCTTCATAACTGAAAACAGCTGCCCACAAATGTATGTGCTGCCAGAAAGCGATGTCAGGAATAAGGCATGGTTGTGAACTTCAAAACTGGAACTACGCACAGGATCACGAAGAAAATAAACACTAAAAAACACATGATGTTAAAAGATTTCGTGGGGCCGCATTGCTAGCTGCCTGGGCCGTATGTGGCCCGCAGGCCATGGGTTAGACATGCCTGGTTTAAACAAAACAGAAGACATATAATCTGCGTTCTCTCTCTTTCTCTCTTTCTCTCTTTCTCTCTCTCTGTCTCTCTCTCTCTCTCTCTCTCTCTCTCTCTCTCTCTCTGTCTCTCTGGAGGAATATCAAGCTGGCCATGGTGGTGTTCACCCACTCTAGCTACTCAGGAGGCTGAGGCAGGAGGATTGGTTGAGCCCAGGAGTTCAAGGCCAATCTGGGCAACATAGGAAGACACTGTCTCTTAAAAAAAAGAGCATCGGTGAGCAGTCCAGGGCGGGTATGGTGTCTCACAATCATCAGGGACCCAGGTCTTTACTGTTCCTCTTTGTTCAGGTTTCCTTGTCATGTGACTTCTTTCCTCAAGGTCACTTCACAATACAAGACAGAGCTCCAGCCATGACATCTGTACCACAGACCACAGATGGCTTCTGTTGCCTCCAGGGAATGTTCCCAGAGTCTCAGCTGAAACTTCTGCTTACATTTCACCAACCAGAACACAGTCACGAGACCACAGCCAGACCTAGCTGCAAAATTGGCTGGAAAAGGTAGCCTTTCAGTTGGGCACTTTGCTTTTCAAATGAAATTAGAATTCTCCTATGGAGTAAGATGGAAAGAATGGGAAAAAAAATTTTTTTTTGGTCACCCAGGCTGAAATGCAGTGGCACGATCATGGCTCACCGCAGCCCCGACCTCCTAGGCTTAAGTAATCCTCCTGCTTCGGCCTCCCAGGTAACTGAGACTACAGGCTTGCACCACCACATTTGGCAAGAGACGAGGTCTTACTATGTTGCCCAGGCTGGTCTTGAACTCCAGGGCTCAAGTAATCCTCCCACCTCAGCCTCCCAAAGTGCTGGTATTATAGACTTGAGCCCCACTGGCTGGAAGAATGGATTTTGATAGACAGCTCTCATCTCACCTTTTTCCTCTCCCAATTTATATAAAGGACTTGGGGTTCTGAGGTCCAAGTTCCTGCAAAAGACAGTATTGCATTCTTTTTGATGGCTGAGTAGTATTCTGTGGTGAATATAGACCACATTTTCATTATCCACTTTCAGTTGAAGGGCATTTAGGTTGATGCCACATTTTTGCAATTATGAATTGTGCTGCGGTGAACATGCGGGTACAGGTGACTTTTTTTTTTTTGAGTTGGAGTCTCACTCCATCGCCCAGACTGGAGTGCAGTGGCCGCTCCCGGCCACCGCAGCCTCGACCTGCTGGGCTCCAGCGATCCTTCCGCCTCAGCCTTCCGAGTAGCTGGAACTACAGGCGCGCGCTACCACGCCCGGCTGATTTTTGATGTATTGTAGAGATGAGGTCTCGCCAAGTTGCCTAGGCAGGTCTCGAACCCGCGGACTCAGGCAATCCACTCACCTCGGCCTCCCAAAGCGTGGGATTACAGCCTGAGCCACCAAGCCCTGCTCAGGCAACTTTTTTATAGAACGACCTCTGTTCGTTTGAGTAGATAGATGCCTAGTAGTGGGATTGCTGGATCAAATGATAGGTCTACTTTTAGGTCTTTGAGAAATTGCCATACCGCTTTCCACAGAGGTTGCACTAATTTACAATCCCACACATTAGACACATTCAGACACACCACCTGCCCACTCCTCTCCTCTCCCTCTACACACACACTGTGTCTCTGGTCATCTCCTTCATCCTCACTTGCTGTCACCTTGACTTAAGTCCCAACAGCCCTTCCATAACAGTCTCTTGATTGACTCCATCTGCTTCCTGTCTTTCCCCTCCTCCAACCCATCTCCCACCCTACAGCAAGAGTAACCACAAAATCTGTACATCAGCTCACTGTGCAAACTCTTCAGACAAGGTCCAGTATCCCCAAATTGGCCCAGCACCTAGGTTGTGTCTCCTGGCTACAGGTTCCCACAGGCCCCCTTGTCCTTCCGTCATGGCATTCATCACTGGAAACGTCTTGTTGAATAGCTGCCTCCCTCACTACAGCAGGAACTGCATCTCTTGTTTGCTACTAAAGTCCTACTTTCTTATTTTTGAGTCGGAGTCTCACTCCAGGCTGGAGTGCAGTGGCATGATCATGGCTCACCTCAACCCTGACCTCTTAGGCTCAGGCGATCCTTCCACCTCAGCCTTCCAAGTAGATGGGACCACAGGCCAGCACCACCACACTCAGCTAATTTTTTTATTTATTGTAGACACGAGGTCTTACCATGCTGCCCAGGCTGGTCTCAAATTCCGGGGCTCAGGCAATCCTCTTACCTTGGCCTCCCAAAGTGCTGGGATTACAGGCGTGAGCCACTGCGCCCGGCCTGAAGTACCACTTCTAACAAAGAATCCCAGCATATCCCAGGCTCTTAAGAAACATTTGTAAGGACTCGTGATTTTTTAAAATCAATTTGACCATCGAGGTACTTGTTTGTTTATTTGTTTATTTTTACCTCAACCTGTGTTAGAAAATATGTTCAACCGGGTTCGGTGGCTCAGCCTGTAATCCCGCGCCTTGAGAGGCTGAGGTGAGTGGATTGCCTGAGCCCGCAGGTTCGAGACCCGCCTGGGCAATGTGGCGAGACCTCATCTCTACAATAAATTTTTTAAAAATTAGACAGGTGTGGTAGCGCATGCCTGTAGTTCCAGCTACTTGGAAGGCTGAGGTGGAAGGATCACCGGAGCCCAGCAGGTCGAGGCTGCGGTGGCCGGGAGCGCCACTGCACTCCAGTCTGGGTGACAGAGTGAGACTCCAACTCAAAAAAAAAAAAAAAAGAAAATATGTTCAATCCAATCCCCTCATCTGGGATTCAAGGGTCTCCAGAATCTTCTCAGCCTTCCTTATCAGTGATCCCCAGTCTCACCTTTCTGCTTCTGGGCCTTGGGAATATTATTATCTCTTTCTGGAATGTAGGATTCTGACCTCTTACCCACCCAAACCACAAGCACTCATCAAATACTAGCTCAGACTCAGTCTCTTACACGGAGTCTGCCCTGCCTCTACAATGAACACTAATTTCTTCTTTCTCTGAATATTCTGTAAATCACTGAAAGTCTGCACCAGTAATATCACATTTAGCGTTCAGGATCTTGTTTTACAGTTGTGGGAAACTTTTTTTTTATTTGAAGTCTCACTCTGTCACCCAGGCTGGAGTGCAGGGACATGATCATGGCTCACCACAGCCTCACCCTTCTGGGTTCAGGTGACTGAGTCTTCTGCCTCAGCGTCCCAAGTAGCTGGGACTACAGGCATGTACCACCATGCCTGGCTAATTTTAAAAATGTTTTTTTAGCTGAGGGCAATGTCTCATGCCTGTAATCCCAGCACTTTAGGAGGCAGAGGCGAGATGATTGCCTGAGCTCAGGTGTTTGAAACCAGCCTGAGCAATATGGCTAGACCTTGTGTCTACAATTAGCCTGGTGTGGTGGTACATGCCTGTGGCTCCAGCTACTTGGGACACTGAGGCGGAAGGATCACCTGAGCCCAACAGGTCAAGGCCGTGGTAGCAGTGAGCATGCCACTGTACTCCAACCTGGGTGACAGAGTAGACTTCAACTCCAAAAAAAAAAAAAAATTTTTTTTGTAGAGATGGGAGTCTCGCCAAGTTGCCCAGGCAGATCTCAAAGTCCTGGGCTCAAGCAATTCACCTACCTCAGCCTCCTAAAGTGCCAGAATAACAGGTGTGAGCCACCAAGCCCAGCCAGAAAACCTTATTTTTCAATTGTTAGCCACTGTTTTCTCTCTGGGTTTTCTTGCTTCTTTCCTCTGCCTGCCTTAGAGTCAGACCTGAGCTCTGGCCACTGAGAGGGAAGCAAGAAAAAGAAAATCTGTGCTTTGTGTCCCATAAGCCTTAGTTGCTGGAGTGATTTTTTTAAAAGTTAGATCAAAGAGAAGACTAAAAAAATTTCCCCACACTGGGTGGAGAAATAAGGGGAGGAAAGAGAAATAAGAAAAGAGAGGGGGCAACCAGGTGTGGTGGTTCACACCTGTAATCTCAGCACGTTGGGAGGCTGAGGTGAGAGGATTGCCTGAGCCCAGGGATTTGAGACCAGCCTGGGCAACTTGGAAAGAACTTGCCTCTACACTAAATAAAAAAACTAGCCAGGCAAGGTTGCGGGTGCCTGTGTTTCCAGCTACTTGGAAGGCTGAGGCAGAAGGATCACCTGAGCCCATAAGGTAGAGGCTGTGGCAAGCCGTGATTATGCCACTCTAGCCTGGGTGATAGAGTGAGACTCCTACTCAAAAAAAAAAAAAACAGAAAAGAAAAATGGTTTTTTTTTTGTAGTTGGAGTCTCACTCTTATCACCCAGACTGGAGTGCAGTGGCCACTCCCGGCCACTGCAGCCTCGACCTGCTGGGCTCCGGCGATCCTTCCGCCTCAGCCTTCCGAGTAGCTGGAACTACAGGCACGTGCTATCATGCCCGACTGATTTTTTGATTTATTGTAGAGATGAGGTCTCCCCAAGTTGCCCAGGCGGGTCTCGAACCCACGGGCTCAGGCA
>CAUYQG010218073.1:0-10977 GCA_963574415.1 Tarsius wallacei
GGCGTGGTAGCACACGCCTGTAGTTCCGGCTACTCGGAAGGCTGAGGTGGAAGGATCGCCGGAGCCCAGCAGGTCGAGGCTGCGGTGGCTGGGAGCGGCCACTGCACTCCAGTCTGGGCGACAGAGTGAGACGCCAACTCAAAAAAAAAAAAAAAAAAAAATTGAGAAACTCAGATACAAAATTACTATCTAGGAATATTAAACAGTTATTATAACTGTATCCCATATATTCAAGAAGCTACAGTAGAGTTGAGCAAATTTCAGCCAAATCTAACCTGTCACTTGTTTTTGTAAATAAAGTTTTACTGGAACACACCTACAATTATCCATTTAAGCATTGTTTATAACTGTTTTCACACAGAGCTGAAGAGGTGTGTAGCCTGAAATATTTATTATCTGGCCCTTTACAGAAAAAGTTTGCCAATCCATAAGCTAGCCAAAAGATTGAACATGTTAAATGGAAACAGTATACATTTTAAAATATACACAATTTGAACTTCTAGAGATGAAAACTATAAAATCTGTGATTTAAAAAGTACACAATGAGATTAAAGGCAAATTAGATTATTGCAGAAAAAAAGATAGCTGAATTTAAAGACAAAGTAGGTCAGGTGCAATGGCCTATGACTGTAATTTCAGCACTCTGGGAGACTGGGGCAGGAGGATCACTTGAGGCCAGGAGTTTGGGACTAGCCTGGACAACATAGTGAGACCCTGCCTCTACAAAATTTTTTAAAAAAGCCAGGCTCGGTGGCTCAGCCTGTAATCCCACACTTTGGGAGGCTGAGGTGAGTGGATTGCCTGAGCCTGTGGGTTCGAGACCCACCTGGAAAACTTGGCAAGACCTCATCTCTACAATAAATCAGAAAATCAGCTGGGCGTGGTAGCACATGCTTGTAATTCCGGCTACTCGGAAGGCTGGGGCGGAAGGATCACTGGAGCCCAGCAGGTAGAGGCTGCAGTGGCCGGGAGCAGCCACTGCACTCCAGTCTGGGCAACAGAGTGAGACTCCAACTAAAACAAACAACAAAATTTTAAAAAACATATCAGCCAGATGTGGTGACATGCCTGTAGTCCTACTTATTCGGGAGGCTGAGGCAGGAGGATGACTTAAGCCCAGGAGTTTGAGGCTACAGTGAGCTATGATTGTGCACTCCAGCCTGGGTGACAGAGCAAGACTTTGTCTCTCTCTGGGGAGAAAAAAAAAAAGACTTGCCTAAAATGAAATGCACAACAAAGAAAACTGGAGGAAAAAAGTGAATGAAGTACAAATAAGCTGTGGGAAAACATCAAGCAGTTAAGTATATGTGTAACTGAAGACCATAAAAGAAAAGAGAAAAAAGAAGAGGACCAAAAAACTTTTTGAAAACATAATGCCCCAAATTTGATGAAAACTATAAACCCACAAATCCAAGAAGCATAATAAACTTCAAGCATGAAAAACTTTAAAACTACACAAAGGTACATCATAATTAAATTACTTGAACTATCACTAGTTCATCTTAAAGAGAACAGTAAAGATGGCAGCAGATTTCTCTTTGGAAACAATGAAAGCTAGAAGACACTAGAGCAGCATCTTTAAAATACTATGGGGAAAAAGTCAAGCCATAATTATTTAATCAGTAAAAATATATTTCAATAAAAAGGCAAAATAAAACCTTTCTCAGATATATACATGCTGAAAGAATTTGTCATCACCAGACTTAAATTATAAAAAATGTTAAGAAAAATCCTTTGAGCAGAGGAAAAATGATGCCAGAAGGAAATCTGGACCAACGCAAAAGAATGAAGAGCCACATGGCTGGCTAAATGTAAAGAATTTCAAAAAATTATTTAAATTCCCTTTTAAAACAATTGGCTGTTTAAAGCAAAAATAATAACAATGTCTTGTAGGATTTATAGCTCACGTAGAAGTAAAATGTATGAAAAAAGAACAAAGGCCAAGAGGAAAGAAACAGAAATAAACTGGCATAAGGATTTTATATATGAAGTAGTATAATTATCATTTGAAGGCTGTGATAAGTTTAAAGTGCATACTACAAACACTAAAACAACCACTAAAATAATACAACAAAGAATGAAAGCAAATAAGCCAACAAATGAGAAAAAAATGAATAAAAAAATCAATCTACAACAAAGACAGAAAAAGAGGAAACAAAACAAACAGCAAGATGACAGATTTAAACCCAATTATATCAATAATCACATTAATTTCAGTAGTCTAAAAATCCCAATTAAAAGGCAGACTGAGGAGATTTCCGGCAAGATGGCGATGGAACAGGTCAGACTGTGAGAGTCTCTGCAAAAGCGAGTGCCCATAAAGACTCTGCGTGAGTGGATGGATGTATGTTGGGGGGTGGGGGGAGGTGAGTGAAAGTCCACCTGAGGGGAGACTGGGGTTCATGCACCTGGGGCTCTCCTCCAGAGGTGACTGCAACCCACCACCGCCCTAAGATTGGAGCCGCTGGTGTGCAGAATTGTCTGCTGTTCTCAGGGCTCTCCTGAGAAAAGGCATTGGAATATAGCTGGTCCTCATCACCACCTGGTGCCCAGCCCACACCATCACCTGTGCCAGCAGAGCAGACTGAGCCCAGATCCATGGAGACAGCAGGTCAGGGAGAGCTGGAGAGGAGCCCCACCACTGGTGAGGAAATACCCACCAGAGCTATTTTCTCTGTCCTGGGACCAGGAAGAGACCTGCATTGCCCCACCCAACTCCACCCATTCTCCAACCTGGGACCTAGAGGTTATCTCATCAAACTCGGAGAGACAGACGCCCCTCCCCCACACCGGAACAGGCACAAACACAGCAGATCTGAGTGGGAGACAACAGCAGCAGCAGCAAGCTGGGTGAGTCCAGATCTGATCCACCCTCTTCCCACAGTAGCCCCTGGGGCATATGACCCACGCCTGAGCTGAAAGCAGAGGCGAGGGTCTGGAGACCAGAAAGGAAGTTGAAGTTACAGGAACAGCCTCAGAGAGAGTTTTGTTTTCTTGGTTTTTAGTTTTTGTTTGTTACTTGTTTTTCTTTGCTTTTTGTTCTAGTTTTGTTTTCCTCTTCCCTCTTTCTTTCTGTTTTTGATTATGTGTTTGTATTTGCTTTGTTTCTGTTATTGTACTGCTTTTTTTTAGACATCCTGTTTGTGTATGGGTATTTTTGAGGGAGAATACATCATCAGTAGGGAGGTTTTTGTCAGTTTGTGTGTTTGTATGATTGTCTGTATGTTTTTGTTTTTTTATCTTTTCTGTCCTTGTGTCTCTTTTCATTTGTTAGTTGGTATGCCTGTTTTCCCTCTTATTCTTCTCTCTTCCCACCTTTCTCTTATTCCCCTCCTTCCTTTTTCCATTCTTTTCCTTTGTCTTAACTTATTTTGCTTTTGGGGGCAAACCTATACCCCACTGCATGGACAGATTGCAAGGCAGTGGGAAGTGGTTCCCAGGGGGCCCACACACCTGTCAGCGGATACTGTGATCTGCAGATAGCTTCTGAATCACAGCTCCCCCCTCAATTAAATCTCAAAACTGCAAAAAGTACAGCTCCCCACCCACAGTTCAGTTTCAGAAGTGAACAAAGCCAGAGAATCCACATAAGGAATACTAGGAGATTGAGCAAACAGAAGCAAAAGCTACCACTCCCCCATCCCTGAACAACAGAATTAAAGAAGAGACAAAAAAAAAAAAAAAAAAAAGGCAGAGGAAAATCTACACAAATGAAGAAAAACCAAAAGAAGAATATGGGTCTCACACAGATCCCTGGGAGGTCAGGCACTGAGAATACAGACTTTGGAATGAAAAGCCCTCAGAATGATTGTCTCAAACCACAAAACCAGATATCAAGACATTAATGAGAGAATAAATAGAATTGAGGAGGGACTGGAGGAAAGAATGAAGGAGTTGGTAACTGAGATAACAGCAATAAAGAATACAGTCAATGAAATAAACAGATAAGCACGGAAAGCAGAATTAACCAAACAGAAGAAAGAGTTCAGAGCTTGAGGACCAAAATATGGAACTAATCCAAACTGTTAAAAACATAGAAAAGAAGCTTTAAAAGACAGAATAAAACCTCCGAGAGATGAGTGATTAATTCAAGAGGACAAATCCAAGATTAATCGGAATTCCTGAGTCAGATAGAGACCACCCTGGAACAAACATTCCACGAAATTATCCAAGAAAACTTCCCTCATCTCATCAGTGACGCTACCATTCAAACACAAGAGATTCAGAGAACCCCTGCAGACTGACCCAAGTCAGTCTACAAAAAAAACACTCTGAAACATAAAGACACAAATAGATATTTTTAAAAGGATAAAAAAGGTATAATATGCTAATACTAATTTCTTAAAAAGGTGGAATGGCTATATGAATATTAGAGTAGATTTCAAAGTAAAGAACACTATGAGGGATAAAGGCTATTTCATCATGTACTATTTAATAATATATGATATACATAATACAGGATACTAATATATATTAATAATAAAGTATATTATGATAATGTTAAGATATAATAATAATAAAACAAACACTTTTATGCCAATAAATTCAACTTAGATGAAATAAACAAATTTTCTGAAAACACAAACTACCAAAGCTTACTTTAAAAAAAAAAGCCTGAATTGCCCAATATCTGTTAAAGAAATGGAATTTATACTTAAAAATTTTCCTACAAAGACATTTCTAAGCCCATATGACTTCAATAAATATTTAAGAAAGAAATAATATACCAATTTTACACAAACTCTAACACAAAATTGAAAAGGATATTTTTGAAAGGCTGAGGCGGAAGGATTGCCAGAGCCCAGCAGGTCAAGGCTGCGGTGGCCGGAAGTGTGCCACTGCCCTCCAGCCTGGGTGACAGAGTGAGACTCCAACTCAAAAAAAAAAAAAAAAAAAAGAATATTTTACAATCCATTCTATAAGGCCAGGATTATTCTGACATAAAACCAGCAGAAACCATAAATGAGAAAAGAAAACTACAGACCAATATCCCTCATAAATAAATATGTAAGATTCTTAACAAAAGTTTAGCAAATCAAATCCAATAATATATGAAAAGGATAATATATCATGATCAAGAGGAGTTATCCCAGGAATACAAGGTGCTTTATCACTTGAAAATCAGTCCGTATTATTCATCATATTAAGAGTCTAATAAGAGGTAACCCCTTCAGGTCCCCTCCCACTGTGGGAGCTTTTCTGTCCTCTCAATAAATCCTGCTTTCTCACTTAAAAAAAAAAAAAAAGAGTCTAACAGAAGGGAAGTATAGGATCATCTTAATAAATGCAGAAAGAGCATCTGGCAAAATCCAACATTCATTTCTAATATTTAAAAAACTCGGCAAACTAGGAATAGAAGGAAAATTCCTTCATCTGACAAAGCACATCTAAGAAAACCTACTCCTAATGACATTCTTAATGGTGAAAGACAAAATCATTTTTTTCTAAGAGTTCCTCTTATAGTGTCTATTCAATATTGAAGTTTTAGCCAATGCAACAGACAAGGGGGGGAAGCATAAAGATCAGAAAAGTAGTAATAAAACTCATTATTGACTGGTGACATAATTGTGTATGCAGGAAACTCTACAGCAAAAGACATGTAGAGCCATTTCACTGATGAGGATATAGAAATGACAAATAAACACAGTAAAAGACATTTAACATCATTAGCCACCAGAAAAAGGTAAACTAAAACCACAATAAGATATCACCATAAACCTATTAAAATTGTTTAAACAAAAAATAGTCCCAATGCCAAATCTTGGCAAAAATGCAGAGAAATTGATCATTCAACAGTAGGAATGAAAATGATACAGCCTCTGGAAAAGTGGGCAGTTTCTTATACAATTAAATATGCGACTACTATGTAACCAGCAATCACACATAGACATTTAAACTGAAAACTGACGTCTACACAAAAACCTATATACAATGTTTACAGCAGCTTTATTCATGATAGCTAAATACAAATAGCCCAGATATCTTTCAATAGGTAAATGATTAAACAAACTGTGGTACAACCACACCACAGAATATTACCCAGAAAAAAAAAAGGAACAAATGGGTTAAATTTTGGTCTCCCTCAAAATTCATATATTGAAGTCATAACCCCTAGAACCTGAATGTGACTACATTTGGAGATAGGGCCTTTAAAGAAGTGATAACGTTAAAATGAGGCTGTCAGTGTGGACCCTAATCCAGTCTGACCAGTATCATTATAAGAGGGGGAAATTTGGACACACAAAAATAAACCAGGAATGTACACACACAGAGCAAAGACCATATTAAAAAAGAGAAAATGTAGCCATCTGCAAGTCAAGGAGAAAGGCCTCAGCAGAAACCAACCCTGATAACAACTTAATCTTGGACTTCTAGCCTCCAGAATTGTCAGAAAATAGATTTCTGCTATATAAGCAACCTAGTCCGTGGTAGTTTGTTACAGCAGCCCTAGTAGACAGACTTTGGTATGGAAGTGGGATGCAGCTATAACAAATACCTAAAAGTATAGAAGTGGCTTTGAAACTGAGCAATGGGTAGAGGCTGAAAGAGTGCTAATGTACATGCTAGAAAAAGCCTAGATTGCCTTGAAATGACTTGGTAGAAAGATGGTGAGGAATCAGGTTGAAATGAGAATCATATTATTTGACACTGGAGAAAAGTTGATCTCTGTTAAAAAGTGGCAAATAACTTGGGTGAATTGTGTTCTAGTATTTTGTGGAAGGTAGATTGTAATGAAGTTGGATATTTAACTGATGAGACCTCTAAACTAAGTATTGACAATAAGGCCTGATTATCTCCAGCTTAAAGTAAAATGTGAGAGGAGAGAGAAATTTAAAAAGGAAATGTTAAGCAAAAAGGAATCAGAACTTGAAGATTTAGAAAAATCTTAACCTACCCATATTACAAAAATGAGAAAGTGTGTTCTGGAGATAACACAAAGGGTATGGGTGGACAACAATCTGACAAATAAATTATAGGTTTTGGACTCATAGATCCAACCTCCCATCTTAGCAGAAACACTGCCAGCTTGGACAGGAGACAGAGACAGGACAAAATGAAAGAAGGCTGTCAGACTTCTAGAATTCTACAGAACAGGACTAGAGTGCTACCTGGCTGTAAGCATGCGTTATCCTTCAAGAAAAGGGGAAAAATGAATAAAGGTGATTGAGAGATCATCAGGGAATGGGTCTGGGAGGTTTAGGCTGTCTCCTCAGTTTCATCCTCCAGGCTGTAAGCCACAGAGAGAGGGCTTAGGAGAAACCAACCCTGCCAACACCCTAATTTTAGACTTCCAGTCTCCAGAACTGTGAGAAAATAAACTTATTTTGGGTAAGTCACCTAGGTGGTGGTATTTTGTTATGGTAGCCCTAGCAAACGAATACACTATTCATATACAACTTCAATGAATCGACAGGGAATTACACTGAGTAAAAAAAGCCAGTTCCAGAAGGTTAAATACTGCATAATAATCCCATTTATATAATATTCTTGAAATTACAAAATATCACATTATCACTGAGTAAAGACCTTATTAAATACCTATGACAGTCAAACTCATCTATTGATGTATCAAGATTAGGCTTGAAACGACAGTATTCACGGCTCACCTTGGGATAGTACAGAACAAACTCATTAGTTTGAATACTAGTGAATAAAAGGAAACAATAAAAAAGCACTTATCCTACCTTTCCTACATTAACTGTATTTCAGAGTATCAATGCCTGATGGAGGAACTATAATAATAAGTGAAGAATAAATGATAAAGTTAGAAGACCACCATTTAGCAATCTCTAGTGGATCCAGTCAAGGATCATCAAGAGTGTTAACATCAAAAAGAGAGAAGTGTGTACCTGTAGTCCCAGCTACTTGGGAGACTGAGGCAGGAGGACCACTTAAGCCCAGGTGTTTGAAACCAGCCTGGGCAACACAGTGAGATCCCATCTCTAAAAGAGAGAAAAAGAGAGAGAGAGAGACAGAGAGAGAGAGAGAGAGAGAACACCTGATGCTATGTGCCTCATCTTGGGCATAAACACACATCATCTCTGAAGTATTTCTTTCAGAATATATCAAACTAGGATGTGTTCAGACCTTTAGATCTATTTCGAGGAAATACAGGAATTAGAAGAATATGTTATACAATTAAGGAGATGCAATATGTAAAATTCAGACTATAGGAAACTCTACTAGATAAACAATCCATTTTCTTCAGCAAATAAATGGTAAGGAAAGAGAGAGGAAAGGAGATGGTAAAATCTACAGATTAAAAGAGAGTTAAACTGGGCTCGGTGGCTCAGCCTGTAATCCCACGCTTTGGGAGGCCAAGGTGAGTGGATTGCCTGAGCCCGCGGGTTCAAGATCCACCTGGGCAACTTGGTGAGACCTCATCTCTACAATAAATCGAAAAATTAGCCAGGCATGGTAGTGTGCGCCTGTAGTTCCAGCTACTTGGAAGGCTGAGGCGGAAGGAGCACCGGAGCCCAGCAGGCCGAGGCTGTGGTGGCCGGAAGCGTGCCACTGCACTCCAGTCTGGGTGACAGAGTGAGACTCCAACTCGAAAAAAAAAAAGGGAGTTAAAAGACAAATTAAACAACCACCAATCAAATATGGATCCAGACCATATCTGAATCCTGATTAGAACATACTGGAAAAAAAAAAAAGAATTTATAAAACAATCAAGACATTTTGAACACTAGATATTTGACATTAAGGAATTACCATTCATTTTGTTAGGTGTGATAAACTGTGCCATTCAAGTGTTCATATCTTTTCCACATACCTACTGAACATATTTATGGATAAAATACAGTATCTGGGATTACTTTAAAATAATGTGGGAGTTAAGGAGAAATACAATTTGGCCATGGATGTTAACTGTTGAAGTTGGGTAAATGTTATAAGAATTAATAACACTCTATGTACTTTTATAAATGTTTGAAATTCTCTACAATAAAATATTTTTTTAAATTAAGCTTAGAAATTGAATTAGATAGAGTCTATAATACTCAGTGATCTATCACAAACAAACAAACAAACAGAGTACCACATGTTCTCACTCATAAGCAGACCCTGAATATTTACCATAATACTATGAGAAAGGGATTGGCAGTAGCAGGATACCGCCAGGGTAGGGGAAGCAGGGGAAACACAACATCAATAAGGGTACTTGATCTCAAACCAGGCAAAGTAGGGACCAAAGAGAGGCCCATACTTTACCTGTACAGTATCCACTTGTATACCTAATCCTGAATTGTACCCCATAGCTTTTAAATAAAATTTTTAAAAAAAGAAATTGAATCAGAAATAAAAGAAGCTGTAAATAGCCTACATTTGTAAGACAAAACACAACATTCATGAACATTCTTACATGAATTTTTCTCAGCAACACCCACATACAGTCTAGATATTAGCACCATCTTCAAACAGAAAGGGGACCTATATTATTAAGGACTGCAAAATAACATATAAAGACCTTTCATTACAACACAATTCTAAAATAGGCATTCTCTCTTAAGATTATTAAGAAATCCCTTCAGGGCAACTCTTCGAGTCCCCTCCCACTGTGGGAGCTTTTGTCCTTTCAATAAATCCTGCTTTCTACAAAAAAAGAAGAAATCCCATTTGGCAGTAGTAGGAAACTGCCAGGGGAGGGGGCATACTTCATCAACAAGGATAACTGCATAATGAACATTTGTATACCTAACCCTGAATTGCACACCACATCTTTAAAATAAAAATAAATTTTTTAAAGAAATCTCTTCATAGTTTTGTAGTACAACTTAAATGGAATGCCTAGCATTATTCTAATTTCAAACTGCTCTTTCCAATTATAGTCATGCACCACATAATAACACTTTGATCCAAGGCAAATAAAACATAAAATGGTAGCCGGGCTTGGTGGCTCAGCCTGTAATCCCGCGCTTTGGGAGGCTGAGGTGAGTGGATTGCCTGAGCCCGCAGGTTCGAGACCTGCCTGGGCAACTTGGCAAGACCTCATCTCTACAATAAATCAAAAAACTAGCCGGGCGTAGTGTCGCGCCCCTATAGTTCCAGCTACTTGGAAGGCTGAGGCGGAAGGATCGCCGGAGGCCAGCAGGTCGAGGCTGTGGTGGCCAGGAGCGGCCACTGCACTCCAGTCTGGGTGACAGAGTGAGACTCCAACTCAAAAAAATAAAAAAACAAACCATAAAATGGTGTTCCCATAAGATTATAATAACATACCTTTACTGTACCTTTTCTATGTTTAGATAAACAAATACCATTGTGTTAAAATTGTCTGTGGTATTCAGTACAGTAATACCCTGTACAGGTTTATACCCTAGGGGCAATAGCCTATGTATGCAGATGACTAAACCATCTAGGTTTGTGAAAGTACATTCTACAATGTTCACATAATGATGAGATCACTTAACTAAGCATTTCTCAAATGTATACCCATCATTAAGTAACACATGACTGTATTTTTTAATATAATGATCATATCACAAAAATAAGTAAGTGAATCTACCAAGGGCAATATTTCTCAAAGTTTACTGATACTCACAGAAGCCCTGGGAGGTTGACATTGAGACATTATTTCTGCCTTATAGACAAGCAAACTGAGAATCGCAGAATTAACCAATTTGCCTAAAATCATATAGCTACAAAGTTTTCTGCCTTGAGGTCCAAGGCCTCTTCAGTTCTACCACACAGCCACTCAGGATGCAGAAAGAAAATCAAAATTTTAACAACTAATTCATCTTAAGTCACTATTTCAACAGCACTCCTGGCCAATTTCTTAAAGAAAAAAACACTTTTCTAGCATACATACCACAAACCTCTCCTTAAAAAGGATTAATAGCCGGGCTCGGTGGCTCAGCCTGTAATCCCGCGCCTTTGGGAGGCTGAGGTGAGTGGATTGCCTGAGCCTGCGGGTTTGAGACCCGCCTGGGCAAGCAAGACCTCATCTCTACAATAAATCAAAAAATTAGCCGGGCGTGG
>CAUYQG010218080.1:0-10497 GCA_963574415.1 Tarsius wallacei
TTTCTATGGTTCTTATGGTTTGAGGTTTAACATTTAGGTCTCTGATCCATTTGGAGTTAATTTTTGTGTATGGGGATAGATAGGGGTCCTGCTTCAATCTTCTGCATGTGTTCAGCCAGTTTTCCCAGCACCATTTACTGAATAGGTTCTCCTTTCCCCATTGGTAGGTGGTGGAGGCTTTGTCGAAGATGAGTTGGTTGAGAAATTGAGGTTTTGCTTCTGGAATTTCAATTCTATTCCATTGGTCTATATGCCTGTTCCTGTACCAATACCAAGCTGTTTTGATTATTGTAGCTCTATAGTAGTGCAAAACTTTTCTTTGCTCACTTCTCAAACTTTGGAATTAGACTGGACGCCCTCACCCTCACTCCCAGTCCCTCATTTCTCTGCACTGAGTGCTATAGGACAGGTACAGTGGATCCAGATCCACAAGTATGTGACATTATTAGCAGGAATGCTACACAGTCTGATGCTGACATGGTCAACTACCTTTAGCTAATAGTTTCTGTGATACCTGATGGATGCCAAGACTTGCTGTGCTTCTAAACAGTTCTAAAGTGGCACCCAGGGCACTTTGGTGCAGAGTTTGGGAACCATGGACTTGGTAGGCACTTTATCCATTTTATACTAATATCTGTGTTTTCTTTCAAAACCCAGAAACTTTTAAAAATTTTTTTTTCGATTTTACTTGTTTTTGTTTTCATTTTTGTAGAAACAAGTTCTCGCTATGTTGCCCAGGCTAATCTCAAACTACTGGGCTCAAGCAGTTCTCCTGTCTCAGCCTCCCAAAGTGCTGGGGTTACAGCCATGAGCCTCCGTGCCCAGCCTCTATTTTCTTATTTAAAGACTTATTTTAGGCTGGGCGCGGTGGCTCAAGCCTGTAATCCCAGCACTTTGGGAGGCCGAGGTGAGAGGCTTGCCCGAGCCCAGGGGTTCAAGATCAGCCTGGGCAACTTGGCGAGATATTGTCTTTACAATAAATCAAAAAATTAGTTGGGTGTGGTGGCACACGCCTATAGTTCCAGTTACTTGGAAGGTTAAAGCCGAAGAATCGCCTGAGCCCAACAGGTCGAGGCTGCAGTGACTGTGAGCATGACACTGCATGCCAGCCTGGGCGACAGAGTGAGACTCCAACTCAAATAAATAAATAGATAAATAAATAAATAAACAAACAAATAAATAAAGACTTATTTATTGGCCAGAGTCACTCTACTAATGAAGCATGTTCAAGGAGAAAAGCATAGAAAGATAGGCTATTAGGAGAAAATGTCAGTGAAAATTCTTTAAAAAAAAAAAAAAAAACTCAGGAAGTCTTAGAAAACGAGACAAGGCACCACGATCTTACTAAGTCATCCAACATATGCCAGAATGTGTCATAAAAGAAATGTTTCCTTTTGAATTATGGCCAACTTCTGTTGTTTTGCTTTGATTGACAGCTTGGATAGACTGGAACAGCAGGGAGTTGGTGAAGCTACACTCCCAGGGCAAAATTTAGGTTCATTTCCCAAACCTTTGAAAATCTGGAAGGAGAGGGCGAAGACAAAGAGAAGAAGGGAAGCAGAGATCTTCGCTACCTTCACAGACACAGTTCTTTAAAAAATTTAATTCTATGTTTAGCAAATATCTATACTCTCCTGCCCAGAGGCAGTCCTGTTTGCATCACATATTTTAATGCAGGCTGTTAAGTAAACAACAGGCGGGTCACAGCCCAGGCTAAAAAGGATTAAGAGATCTTTGGACTTGCACTGAGCGCCTAACCGCAGCCACATTCTGCCAGGCTTTGGTGAGGTGACATTGTTCCGGCCTGCTCAATTCTATTCCTTTGTTCCACTTTAAGTACCTTTGCATCCCAATTGTGAGGTCCAGCAGAACCTGAGGAAGGTGAAGCAAAGCCTCGCAGCAGACTGGATGGCTTGGGGTGTGCGGGGCCCTTCAATCTCCAATCGTTCAGGAAGGAGGGACTGCCATCTTTACTCAGGAGAAACACAAATGATCCAAGTGAATGGGGCCCTCCCCGGTGGGTCCTTAAAACTGATGTGAGTCATACAATTAAAAAAGAAAGAGCAGATCCTGAAATCCAGGAGTAATAGAGCACGGTTTCAAAATCAGGGGTACATTGTTGCATTTGC
Source organism: Tarsius wallacei (assembly GCA_963574415.1). Classification (NCBI taxonomy): domain Eukaryota; kingdom Metazoa; phylum Chordata; class Mammalia; order Primates; family Tarsiidae; genus Tarsius; species Tarsius wallacei. Next base: position 2,130 of record CAUYQG010218080.1, read on the forward strand.
TTCCAGATTCCTGAACTTGAGTTTCATTCTATAGAAATCTGAGCTGGTGGTAAAAGGAGCAAAAAAATGAATGTGCCGTGAGCCCGTTGGTTCATGCTGGGCATTATCTTGTTGCCTCACCATGCAACAAGGAGCAGCACTAAGATTTTCTTCTCATCTCGCAAAGCAGCTGTGCTGACACTTCAAGCAGCTGGTTCTAATGTCAGCAATTGACGTTGAATGCTGGTCATTTCACCAGTGAAGTTAAACACTCCAGGCTTGCTCCTAAGCACCGGACTTGAGGAAAGCGCTCCTGAGACAAACAGCAAGTGAAAAAAACCAGCCCCTCAGCACACAAAGGAGAAAGTTTCTCTTTATATAAACTGAGGGAGCAAAAAAGAAAGGCATCATATTTTAAATTACAAGCTAGCCATTTCATGCTGCAGCCAAAACTCTTATCCGTTGGAGTGACCATATGACTGTAATTTTTTAAATGATGCTTGCAAAGTTGATTGAAATCCACCGTGTGAAAGATTTAATTCATTTACACCATCATTAAGGAATGAATTAGAGCCGTGGCATTTAAGAGTTGGATGTGTGTTGTTACACAATAAAGATGCATCCTTTGAGCATTTCCTCCTGGATTTCAGGAACCAGGAGTGGCTCGGTCAGTGCCATACTGACAGTATGATAAACCAAACATCTGCCCCAAACTGTCTCCTTTACAGTAGGAGTTGTCAATTTCCAAAGTCAAATGAGCCCAGCATTTAGACACCTGGAGGGATGGCAACTCTATCGTGGGAGGAGGTGGGGGAGGTGGCCTGAGGCATCGGATGGAAACTAGGTTAGACCTCCTTGTAAGAAAGTTAGTTTAGGAACAGGGAATATAAAAAATATATATAGCTTCCATCACTTTGAGTTCCACCAAAGAAGAGAATCAAGAAAGGAATGTATAGAGCAATCAGGATCCAAACTACGCAGAACTCTGTTAGTTGCTGAGAGTTTGTGGAGGAAGTCGGGAACCACAGGTGTATGTGCCGACATGCTGCTGACCTCTGCACAGGTGTACAAGGACAGTGTTCCTGAGTAGTTGCCCATACACGGATTGAGGAAAAAAGGTGAACCCTTGGATTTGGGGTCTCAGGTGCAGATTCTGCTAACAATAGCAAGACACACATTGTTTCCTCCCTCATGGCCTTTGAACTTGCTCTTTCATTCTACCCACGACATTCCCCAGATCTTCACAATGGCAGGCTACTTTTCATTCACCACCCCACCTGCCCCATGGGCTCTTCCCAACCCCTACTCAGTCTCCACCACATCACTCTGCTCAGATTCCTTTCTAATGCTTCCCACCCCCTGAACTTGTCTTATTTATTATCTCTGTATTTGTTAATGGTCTGTTTCTCCCCTGGTGGCAAATGTTTAACAACTGGCTGCAGGGCAAGAGGAATGATAGTAAATATATGCGGCACAAAACTTCCAAATAATAATAATCAAATACGCGATGTTTTATTGTAAAAAAAGTTGTAAATTCCACACAGTCAACTGAGTCTCACAGAAATGCATTTGTGAATTTTTGCCAAACTCTTGTATCTGTGTCTGCAACTGTTTGCAGTTCAACCACAATTTGACAGTTACTTCCCAATTCTGCTCTTTTCTCCGTAAAAGCATGGTCATTTGATCTGATGTCATCTGCCTTTTTTTTTTTTTTTGAATTGGAGTCTCACTCTGGAGTGCAGTGGCATGATCACGGTTCACTGCAGCCTCGACCTCCTGGGCTTAGGTGATGCTTCCACCTCAGCCTCCCGTGTAGCTGGAACTACAGGTATGCACCACCCATGCCTGGCTAATTTTTTTTTTGTAGAGACACAATCTTACTATGTTGACCAGGCTGGTCTCAAACTTCTGGGCTCAAACAATCCTCTCGCTTTGGCCTCCCAAAATGCTACGATTACAGGCGTGAACCACCATGCACAGACATCAAATATTTCTCACCCTTGTGCAAATTATAGACACTAAGTTTTAATCTTTTTAAGCTTTCAACAGTGCTAGCAGTCATTTTTGTATAGTTTTAAGAATCAGAACATTGTTTGATAATAGCTTACAAAACTTGAAAATGTAACAATCTGCTCTCATGGATCAACATAAGCCCTGCACCTCTCCGGGGCAGTAGTATGTTCTGTGAGAGGTCAAAGGGCACCTGGCACATAAATATATACTGATCCTTTCTTAACATAAAACATACTAATATCTTGGTTTTGAGTCTCTCAAATTCTTCTATACCCAATTCTTAGTCTTCCTGTGGTGAAAAGACTAGAAAAAGTGCTACCATCCTGGTCAAGTGAGGATGCCCAGCTACTAAGAATGGCAATCACTACTCTAATAACTAGGTGTTTCTAATGATCAGAAATTTGGGTCAGGTGGGGTTTGGTGGTTCAGCCTGCAATCCCAGGACTTTGGGAGACTGAGGCGAGTGGATTGCCTGAGCCCACAGGTTCGAGACCAGCCCGGGCAACTTGGCGAGCCCTCGTCCCTACAATAAATAAAAAATTAGCTGGGTATGGTAGCGTGCGCCTGTAGTTCCAGCTACTTGGAAGGCTGAGGTGGAAGGATCGCCAGAGCCCAGCAAGTCGATGCTGGGGTGGCTGTGAGTGTGCCACTCCACTCCAGCCTGGGCGACGGAGTGAGACTCCAACTCAAAAAAAGAAATTTGGGTCAGATGTGAGGCCTGGCATTGTAGGCATCCAGAGCAGTTCTCCCTGTCAGACTGTCTTTTTTATGACATGGTGCCATGGATTTCAAAATGTTGAGTTTTGCTGTCAGCCGTGGTGGCTCACGCCTGTCATCCCAACACTTTGGGAAGCAGAAGCAAGAAGATTACCTGAGTCAGGGGCTTTGAGACCAGCCTGGGCAACTTGGTAAGACCTCATCTCTACAGAAAAGAAAAAAAAAAAAGATTTAAACTAAATCTCCCTTAGGCCAGTTGTGGTGGCTCACGCCTGTACTCCCAACACTTTGGGAGGCCAAGGCGAGAGAATTGCCTGAGTCCTCCGGTTTGAGACCAGCCTGGGCAACTTGGTGAGATCTTATCTCAACAATAAATCAAACAATTAGCTGGGTGTGGTGGCGCATGCCTGTAGTTCTAGCTACTTGGAAGACTGAGGCGGAAGGATCGTCTGCAGCAGGTCAAGGCTGCAGTGCCCGTGAGTGTGCCACTGCACTCCAGCCTGGGTGACAGAGTGAGACTCCTACTCAAAAAAAAAAAAAAAAAAAAGTTTTGGTTTCCTGACTCAGGGCTTGCTCGATCCTGCCTACTCAAAGAAATCTCCAACACTCACCCAGGCTAGTCACGTGATCGGATGTAACCTTTCTTAGCTCTGCAGACATGAGGATTTATTCATTTCCCAAAATCAAGTACCACAGGCTGAGTGGCTGGAAATGAATTGTCTCACAGCTCTGGAGGCCAGAAGTTTAAGGTCAAGGAATTGGCCAATTTGGTTCCTTCTGAGGGCTGTGAGAGAAAAACTTTTCCATGACTTTCTCTCCAAGCTCCTGGCTTTGCTGGTCTCACTCTAATCTCTGCCTGCATATTCAGGTGGTGTTCCTCCTGTGCGTGTGTGACTACATTTTCTTTTTTTTTTTTGAGTTGGAATCTCACTGTGTCGCCCAGGCTGGAGTGCAGTGGCACACTCACAGCCACCACAGCCTCGACTTGCTGGGCTCAGGCAATCCTTCCACCTCAGCCTTCCAAGTAGCTGGAACCAGAGGCATACGCTACCACACCTGGCTAATTTTTTGATTCATTGTAGAGGAGAAATCTCACCAAGTTGCCCAGGCTGCTCGAACCTGTGGGTTCAGGCAATCCTCTCACCTCAGGTTCCCAAAGTGCTGGGATTATAGCCTTTTTTTTTTTTTTAAATTGTAGAGACAAGGTCTCACCCTGTTGCTCAGATAGGTCTCAAACCCCTAAACTCAGGTAATCCGCCTCCCAAAGTGCTGGGGTTATAGGCGTGAGACACTGCACCTGACTGGGAGACACCTTTAAATAGCTCTAAAAGTTATAAGGTCCCAAAGCTATGAAAGAATGCAAGATCCCATAAAGTTTAAACATATTTAGTTATTAGATACATGTACTTGTTTTCCTAGAATCTCATCTAGTTCAAGGGTCTTTATAGTTGAACACACAAACAAAAAGTATTTACTGCAATAGGTTAAATTGTGTCCCCTAAAAATGCATATGTTGAAATCCTAACCTCTTGTACCTCAGCATGTAACCTTGGAAATAGGATCAATGCAGTGTAGTTAATTAAGATGTGTTCATATTGGAGTAGGGTAGGTCACTACTTCAATATGTCTGTTGTGCTTATAGAAAAAGAAAATTGAGGCCGGGCATGGTGGGTCACGCCTATAATGCCAGCACTTTGGGAGGCTGAGGCAAAAGGATTGCCTGAGCCCATGGGTTCGAGACCAGCCTGGGCAACTTGGTGAGACCTCATCTCTACAATAAATCAAAAAATTAGCCGGGCATGGTAGCGCATGCCTGTAGTTCCAGCAATGTGGAAGACTGAGGCAGAAGGATCGCCTGAGCCCACCAGCAGGCCGGGGCTGTGGTGGCCAAGTGTGCTACTGCATTCCAGCCTGGGTGACAGAGTGAGACTCTAACTAAAAAAAAAAAAATTAGCTGGGCATGGTGGTGCATGTCTGTGGGGAGGCTGCTATGGCCATGAGCATGCTACTGCATTCCAGCCTGAGTGACAGAGTGAGATTCCGACTCAAAACAAATAAATAAATAAAGATGCCTCTCATGGCTTTGTCTGTCTTACAGTGAGAGCTTAGGAAGTCATTCTTCTGACAACTTGGTTTGAGTTTGCTGTGTGCAGTACTAGATAACATGCTCAGTGTGTACAGTTCATCATTGGAATCCACTCAGACGTCTCTTTTTTTAAGTGGGGTCTCAGTCTATCACCCAGGCACAAACACGGCTCACGATAGCCTTAGCCTCCTAGGCTCAGGCGATCCTTCCACTTCAGCCTCCAGAGTAGCTGGGACTGCAGGCATGTGCCACTATGCCCGGCTTTCTTTTTTTTTTTGTAATGATGAGATCTTGCTATGCTATGTTGTCTAGGCTGCTCTCAAACTCCTGGGTTCAAGTGAGCCTACCACCTCGACCTCCCAAATTGCTGGGATTACAGATGTGAGCCACTGCCCAATCTGACATCTCTATTCTGCTCCTTCCATGATCCCTCAGAAGTTCAGCAAAGCTCTTTAGCAATTTCGTACCATAAATCAATTCTAAGATGAGCATTTCCCCCACATTTTAACATTTCTGAAACCAGAATCTGTTTATGACCTCTAGCATGCTAAGTTTAATCAGCATTTGTTTCTTTAGGTGAGACAATATGATTTTGACTAATGGTGTCTTAGTTTTAACAAAATGCAATATTGAGTTTCTCTTATGTGCAGACCTTATTAGACATCTGGAATATAAAGAACAGTAATAACAATAGTCAGAAGAGGTAGCTGCCTTTACAGCCACTTAGGAATGAAAGGTTAACAATATACTTCAGGCGGGGCAAGGTGGCTCACTCCTGTAATTCCAGCAATTTGGGAGACTGAGGAGGGAGAATCTCTTGAGCCTAAGAGTTGAGACCAGCTGGGGCAATATAGCGAAACCTTGTCTCTACAAAAAAAAAAAAATTTTGTTTTTTTGAGTTGGAGTCTCACTCTGTTGCCCAGGCAGGAGTGCAGTGGCACACTCGTGGCCACCGCAGTCTCAACCTACTGGGCTCAGGCAATCTTTCTGCCTGAGCCTTCCGAGTAGTTGGAACTACAGGTACCAGCCACACCTGGCTAATTTTTTGATTCATTATAGAGATGAAGTCTCACCAAGTTGTCCAGGCTGGTCTTGAACCCTTGATCTCAGGCAATCCTCTCACTTGGCCTCCCAAAATGCTGGGATTACAGACTTGAGCCACCACGCCTGGCCTCAAAAAAATTTTGTTTTTTTGAGTTGGAGTCTCACTCTGTCGCTCAGACTGGAGTGTAGTGGCACACTCATAGCCACTGCAGCCTCGACCTGTTGGGCTCAGGCAATCCTTCCTCCTCAGCCTTCCAAGTAGCTGAAACTACGGGTGCGTGCTACCACACCTGGCTTATTTTTTGATTTATTGTAGAGACGAGGTCTCACCAAGTTGCCCAGGCTGGTCACAAACCCCTGAGCTCAGTCAATTCTCTCACCTTGGCCTCCCAAAGTGCCGGGTAAAAAAAAAATTTTTTTAAATTAGCTGGGCTGCTGGGCATCGTGGTTCACTCCTATAAACCCAGCACTTTGGGAGGCAGAAGTGAGAGGTTTGCCTGATCCCAGGGGTTTGAGATCAGCCTAGACAATTGGCGACACCTCATCTCTACAATAAACAAAAGAAAATTCACCAGGCGTGGTGGCATGTGCCTATAGTTCCAGCTACTTGGAAGGCTGAGACAGAAGAATGTCTGAGTCCAGCAGGTCAAGGCTGTGGTGGCCGTGAGTGTGCTACTGCACTCCAGCCTGGGTGACAGAGTGAAACTCTGACTCGAAAAAAAAAATAGCTGAGCATAGTGGCACATGTCTGTAGTCCCAGCTACTTGGGAGGTTGAGGAAGGATCACCTGAGGTTGAGGCTGTGGTGACCCAGAATTGCACCGCTGCATTCCAGCGTGGGTGACAGAGTGAGACCCTATTTCAAAACAAAGATAAAACAAAAACCAACACACTTCAGTAAAGTGATCTTTGGGAGTAACTTTTCCAGACTCCTTGTTCTCACTTATTCATGGTCCTTTCCAAGACCTGCCTGACTCCTCTGCTAATGGCTTGAGGGCAAGTATGCTATCTTAATCACCCTTGTAGTCTCTGCCCAGAGTGGTGTGTGGCCCCATGTTCAACCCTAAAAGATTAATTAAACAGATGGATTCCCTAAGTCTGCAATGTGCTGGAAAGTCTCACTAAAGAAAACCTAGAATTTAGTCTTCATTACCACAATATTAAGTCAAGTTTAATTGCCTACTCCAGTGGGACTTTCAAGCCCAGAATGCAGTGACATTTTGCTGTAGTGGTTCTTAGTAAAAGTTAGAAAATCATGGCAATGTGTAAGGATTGTTCTGTGGTCTGTACTGATTTCAGTCAATGGTCAGCCACACTACAATGTCATTCAGAAATGTGGGAGCATGCAGGAATGTGGTGAAACGAGGTCCTCCCTCTGTTCCTGGGAGGGACTCCACCACCTTAATGGTCCTCTTGTGCTCTACCTTGTTCTCAAGTTTAGACAAAATTAAGTAGGGATGAGCTTTAACTCACATTTGGAATAGGCAAGTAGATCCACAGTCGAGAAACAGACCAAGATGAAGATTTAATAATGCAAGAAGAAACTCAAGGCTTGCAAGTTAGTTTTCTATTGCTGCAATAACAAATTATCACAACCGTAGCAGCTTAACGACACACTTTTTTACCCCACAGTTTCTGTGGTTTGAGATTCTAGACACAAACTCACTCCGCCCTCTGCTTAGGGTTTCACAAGTCATCAACCAGGGTATCAGCCAGACTTCATTTTCTTTTTTTTTTTTAAGTCGAAGTCTCACTCTGTCTCCCAGATGAGTGCAGTGGCATGCTTACAGCCACCACAGCCTCTACCTGCTGGGCTCAGGCGATCCTTCCACTTCAGCCTTCCAAGTAGCTGGAACCACAGGCACATACCACACACCAGGCTAATTTTTTTGATTTATTGTAGAGATGAGGTCTTGCCAAGTTGCCCAGGCTGGTTTCAAAACCCTGGACTCAGGCAATTCTCTCGCCTCTGCCATCCAAAGTGCTGGGATTATAGGCGTGAGCCACCATGCCCGGCTCAGGTTTGGTTTTCATCTGGAGGGCTCAACTGGGGAAAGACCCAAGCTCTGTCAGGTTGCTGGTAGAACTCCGCTCCTTGTGTGTGTAGGACTGTGGACAGCTCCAAAGGTGGCCAGCTCCAAAAACTGCCTTCTCCATTCTCTCACTTGACACCATGGTGCTTCTTCAAAGCCAACAAGGAAGAGTCTCTGAGAGTCCAGCGTCTGATTAAATCATGTCCATTCTTTCCCTTTTGATTAACTCAACATCAGCTGATTTGGGACCTTAATTACTCCTACAAAAATTCCTTTACCTTTGCCATATTTTGTTGACCAGAAGCAGATCTCAAGTCTCACCCAAACTCAACAGAAGGATGCTACATGAGGTGTGAACGTCTGGGGGAAAGGATCCTGGAATCCATCTTAGAATTCTGCCTACCTCAGCCTGGGTATCCTCTCACTGTAACTTCAGGGCGGAACCATGGAAAAATAACTGTGAGGTTAACTTCCCGGAATTCCAGGATTGGAAAGGA
>CAUYQG010218082.1:0-10069 GCA_963574415.1 Tarsius wallacei
GGTAGCGCGTGCTTGTAGATCCAGCTACTTGGAAGGCTGAGGCAGAAGGATCGCTGGAGCCCAGCAGGTCGAGGCTGTGGTGGCCGGGAGCGGCCACTGCACTCCAGTCTGGGCGACAGAGTGAGACTCCAACTCAAAAAAAAAATTTTATTTAACTAGAATCCCAAATCTAGCTCTAATAGACTAAATTCCATAGTGAAGTGAGGATCCTTGTGTTGAGAGAGATATAACTCTACCTTTTGTTCATTGGTGCAGTGATTTGATAACATTATTATAGTGCTGTGCATTTATCTTTGTCCAATCAATAGATCTCCTGGGATCTACAGATATGCATCTTATAGTGATTTTTTTAAAGGCATTTTATAGGTAGACTCAGCAATGGGAGAGCATATCAGATTGTGCAAAGGTAATAAAACATGGTAGTTGTTTGGAGCATGAGTTTGGGGGTCAGATTCTTAACCAAGCCACTTACTGTCTGTTGACTTTAGGAAAGTTATTTTTTCGTTGAAAGCTTTCACGTATACAATAGGGAGAATGATAAGTGGGATTTATATGAAGATTAAATGATATAATTAAAAGATGAAATCAAATGATATCATTATGAACATATTTAGCATCATGTCAGGCATGTAGTAATTGTTCAGTAAATGACACAATTAGTGATAGTAGTAGCATTGTTACTGCTTAGTAGTATTTTACTACTGTTTAGTAACTGTATTGTCACTATTGTTACTGTAGTAGTAAAGTTACAATATTGTTACTATAACATTTTATATTACCCCAAGCCTGCTCCAGCAACTCCTGCCTGTCCTCTCTGGAACTACTAGACTCTAAAACTTCACTGTGCATAATGTGAAAGTGATGCATGCCTATTTAGCCCTATGTTCATGCTCATGTCAGGTTTCTATCCTAGACCACAAGGACCTCAACTGACTGCCTGAGTTCAAAAGCTTCTGCACATCTGGCGTCACCGAAATGAAGCCTGTTCTTGGCCACTGCAGCTTGAGCAACCAGAATAGCCCAACCCCAGCTCTGTTATCTACGCCAGCCAGAGAATTGGGCTTGCTTCTGATGTGTGGCAGGCCTTGGGTGGTGACTGGACATCAAGGACCTGGTTATCAATTATTCTAATTATTATTCCCCACCACAGCCAGAACTGCCAAGGTTTAAAGTAGTTTCCATCCTCCAGATCCATAAACTTGCCCTTGGCTTATCGAGCCGACCATGCTAGTTTAACAGAAGTGATTTTAATTACTCAACTGGAACTACAGAAAGGAGGAAGTGAAGAGAGTATGTGGCTGTGATCAGTGTTTAACCAAAGGGCCCAGCATGCTGCTATCTTAGGGGCAAAGACATTAATGATGGTTACACCTACCACAGTGTTCAATCTCCCCATAACATATGAGCATCCACACAGAGAAATTCAGACTTATTGAAACCCACAGGGGTCCTCTGCCTTAATTCTACAAATTAAGCATGTATTTACTACTTAGACGTGTGAAACACTAAGTTGATGTTATAAAATCATATTTCTTTTGGTCTGTAACAATACATCCCTTTCCTCTATCAGATATCACAGGGATGTCTTGCAGGCTAGTTCCCTGCTCTCAATGAATGTGTGTAGGTCAGAAAGAACTTGCACACACTGCAATCAATTGGTAGGGGCTGCCTGGCATTCAAAGCAGGACAAGATTCCGAAAAGGGACACTATACTTGATTAGTAATGTCTGTCAAAGAACAGGAATGAAAAATAGAATACTCTTTCCATGTATTTGCAATCCCTCTCTTAGATTATAAACTTCCAGGAGGCAGGAAATGTATTCTTTTTTAGTTCTCTTTATAAATATACTTAACATATATCATGAGTTGTTAGAGATGGTGAGGAATATTTAGGCAAAGGTGAAATAATTTAACTAGCTAACTAAAATCCAGTAGCTGCCCTCTACCCAATAAGCTTGCTCTTCACTTTGTCAGAGAATAAGCCGATTTGTTTACAAAAACTTCACTTCTCACACAAACTACTTGGATAGTCTAAAGCACTGTCATAAATATTCAACACTAAATTGTCAAAAGAAATGAAGGGGGAAGTGTTGTGTTGTGGCAAGTTCTTCTCTTCCACTATTAAATCATGTTTATTTGCTTACTTGCAATTCACCAGATCTTCCCAACATCCAGGGATGTTATTTAGGCCCAACTGGACACATGCAGGGGAGGGGGAACAGCACCACGAGCAAGCAAATGATGAACATCTCTTTTGCCTCAGAAGCATCCATCTCACTCAAGTTGTGTGTCCTTCGACTGCTATACCGTGAGTCTCCGTCTTCCCTCTGAGATGCATGTATATCATTATGTTCTAACCTCATATTTCTGAGGATGCACAAAACCAGTTTCCTAGGCAGCAGTAAACATGCCAGAGATCAGTGTGGAGTCTTATAGAAGCCGAGCTTGGAATCTAAATTCTGCCCCATTGCTGTACACTGTGTAGTCACACACTAAGTGAAATAGTGAGTTCAGCAATGACCAGCATGGGTGGGCCTGGGGCACACCTGGGGTGGAGGAAGGAACAGAAATCCTACTGCATCTATTATCCCATTCTCCGAAAACTTCACCCCAATTCTGAAGTCCATCCCTAAGGTGAGGCAATTAGTGGTGGGGCACAAAAGTATTGATTGTTACCAGAAATGGCAACCACCCCAAACCTCCTGCCAGAACCTAGGTTGTACCAGATCATCATTGCCGATGACTCACAACTTAACAACCAAACAGTGCTGTGAGGGCTGGATAAGTGAGATGTGCAAAGGCATCCAGAAAGTTTTTTGTTGTTCATAAGTTTTTCATTTTATTTTATTTTTTTACAATTTTATTTTGGTAAAATATATATAACATCAAATCTGACATTTTAATTATTCTTTTTTTAAAAATAATTTTTATTGTAAAGATGTGGGGTACAATTCAGGGTTAGTTATACAAACATTGATCATGCAGGTACGCCCCTCCCTCCCCTAGCAGTTTCCCTCAACTGCCAATCCCACCGCCCCCAACCGACAGTTTCCCATTACTGCCAAGTGTAATATTCAGAAGCATTAATTACATTTACAATCTTGTACAACCATCACCACTATTTATTTCAGAACTTTTTCATCATTATAAACAGGAACTTTGTACTCATTAAGCATTAACTACCAATTCCTTTCCTCCCAGCCCCCAGAACCTCTAATATAGTTTCCATTTTTGTGAACTAGCCTATCCTAGATATTGTGTATGAGTGGAATCATACAATATCTGTCTCTTTGTGTCTGGATGTTTTGATTTAGTATAATATCAGAACCTTATTCCATTTTATGGCTGAATAATATTCCATGGTATGAATGTATCATATTTTGTTTATCCTTTCATCTGTTAGACATTTGGATTATCCCTATCTTTTGGCTATTGTGAATGATGCTGCCATTAATATTGGAATGCAAGTATATTAAAAAAAAATATAGGGTAACCAACTGTCCCTGCAGGAGCAACTACAGGAGAACTGGGTGTGGGGACGTCCTATCTCCCTTTGGTTATGATCTGCAGCTGAAGAATCAGCCATAAAGGGAGTCTGGGATGCTGGTCCAGGTGACCTCGACTGCCCTTTCCAGCTCCAAAATCTCAATTCAAAACCTAAATTTATATTTAGAAAAATTCCAGCTAATGTTCATTCTAAGTTGGAATATCCCTAAATTGGAGCCTCTTATCCCATGAGATACATTAGTATGTTTTTTGTTTGTTTTACTTTTTAATGAAGAACAAAGGCTTCTGAAATTAAACCACACAGCCTGGCTTTCTATACTAATCAGTTGAATCTGATACTCTAAACATAATCTGCGAGAATGTTAAGAAGTGTCTGTCTCTCTCATGTGCCTTTATTTCACAGTGTGCCCCAGGGCCAGCAGTACCGACATCACCTGGGAACTTAAGATTCTTGCGCGGATTCTTGTGGCCCGCCCTGACACTCTGGGGATGGAGCTCAGAAAGTTGTGTTATAATAAATCCTTCAAGTGATTCTGATGCATGTTCAACCTTCAGAAACACTGATCTATATGAAAATAGCACATGCTGAGAATCAGGTGATCTGAAATTTACTGCATTGACCAACCATAAGATCTTGAGTTACTCATTCAATATCTGAGCCTCGCCTACTTTGTAAGTAAACTGAAGATCATTTTACCTTTGTTACTCACACAGAGTATCATTAAAATACTATTTTAGTAGGTGTGGAAGCACTGTGAAAAGTTTGAATGTATTTTGCATATGATTAGACTTGTATTCACTCATTCATTCAATAAGTATTTTCATCATCTACTATGTGCCAGGCACTGCTCTGTCTAGGGGAGGCTGTGTGAAGAGGGCAGACAAGGCCCTGCCGTCATGGAGCCTACATCCAGACCGGAATCTTTGTAAAGCATTTTTTTTTTACGTTTGCAAGTGGTTATCTGTACCATTTCAAGATTTGGCTCAGATCTGTCAGGAGAATGGGAAAAATGTAAAATGCTCTTACCTAAGGGTAAGCTCACGTTGTGTCAGATAACAAAAAATGGATTTACTACAAGGTGACTAAAACAATATTAGCTACCAGGAGAGAACTTACGAAGAGATTTTAACAGAGTCAGTCTGGGCCTTGCCTTGATGAGGGCAAAAGATGTGAATGAGAGGTACTTCAGGGCTCAGCCAGCTTATAGTACTACAACAGCTCTACCTTCTGCATGGGAGTCCACTGTTCTGGCTTGCGTGGACAAAATCGAATACTTAAAAGAGTCAAGAAAGCATATAACCCCCAAGTTGTTTTCTCGAATCATAGTTGGCCAGATCTCTACCGTCTGCAATATGGGCCTGATGAGAATAGACAAATGTTCATCAGATTGATGGATCCCAAGACAGATGTTATGAATTGGGGTTTTAATCCTTAACCACCATCATTTATAAGCAGCTGCCTTAAAAAAAGAATTCAGAGCTAAAATTCAATTTCCTAATTTTCATGAAAAGAAGTGAAAAAATATGCTAGGGGGAAAGAGTGACTCAAGAGAGTTATTGGTCTTCAAAAATCCTCAAAAATCTTTTAATGATTTAAGTATAAAGGAACCAGAAACATACTGATGAAATTCCCCTTGTTATCCACATGGTGCTTACAGATTCTGGAGGGAAGATTCCAGCAATGAAATCTGCTGTTTTTTATCAAACCCAAATCATTTGAGATGCCTGGTAAACTCCAATATGGTGTAATCATATCTTTTTCATAACAATCTCTTCTCCCCAAAGACAGGAGAGGAAGGAAAGGCCTAATTAAGGAGCGTTGGTTTTTAAGGTCAGAGTCTTAGGAGGGTGTCAACTTGACATCATCTGCAGAGTTGTTTGTGATGTTTACACTGACCCACAGATGTGCTGTGAATATACAGAATTAAAATGTTAATTGTCTAATCTCGCGCTATTTTTCAACATACATTTGGCAAGACTTGTTGCATGTTAAGTTCAAAAACAGTAAATTTCCAAGCTGTCATAATATTGAGGTCTCATGTGTTTTAGTTGCTCTGCATAATTAATTGTAAAGTGATAATTTGTACACTAAGATATTTTCATTCAAACATGAAAGTGAAAGTCTTAGCATCTTTGCCTCTGGCAGGCAGAAGAAAGAATGAAGTGGTGTGTGCTACCCAGGCTTTGGCAATGCCCCTCCTTTCATGAGACTGGCTGACAAGGTGAACTGTGCATTTTCAGCTGTTCAAGTGGTGGCACTCATCTGCTGTTAACCCCATCTGCTACCTTCCAAGGCTCACCCATTCTTGAATTATAGTAGCCCCACAGTCTGCGTGTGCAAAGGATTCCTGAATTTTGCACTCTCTATAATTCTTTCTGGTGCTTACTGTGTTTGTAAAGTCTCTGAGAACAGAAACCATGTCTCATCATTCTTTATCTTCTAAATCATTCCACTCTATGGAGTCCTAGGAATGTAGTAATGCTTGATATATACTTGTTTGTTAGACTCTCAGTGGCCCACAACAGGAAATATTTCTCCCTCAGTCATGTCACAAGTGCACTGTGGGTCAGTTGTGGCTCTACTCTGCATGCCTTTTCCTTAAGGGCCTGGTTGCAGCAGTAGCACCTACCTGAGGCATTCCTTTCTCACGACAGAGGGCAGAAATTGGCCAAGCCAAATGAGAAACTTGCATCCAGAGTGCCTGCTCATATGTGGCATCACATTCACTCATATTCCATTGGTCAAAGGAAGTCACAAAGCAAAGGAAAGGTCAATGTCAGCCTGGCAAATAGCTGGAAACAAAACATAGTCTGCAATAATACTGTAGATTCATTGTACTCGAGGTAAAGAGGGCAAACTATTCTTCATGGGCATGGATTTATGTGCTGCCTAGTAATGAGCTTCCTCTGAAGCACATTCTTAAGGTTTCCATCACACAGACCCCTCCTCTGCTGTGTGGTCCTCAAAGTCCACATGCATCCACATGCGTTCAACCCTGCCAGGCCACTTCTAATGTTCTTCAGTCAGCTCTTTTACAGTGGTTTCTTCCCAAGCAGACTTACAAGGCGGTACTTTTTCTTACAGAAAGCATTCTTTGGGCTTTGAGTAAGAGAAATTGACTCCTATAGGCTAAAGCAATAGGCAATGCTGTTGGCTAACAGAACCAGAAGTCCAGAATTCAGCACTGTTCAATGAAGGCAGTGGGTCTGCGTTTCTGTCTTTGTCTAGCTCTTCCTCCTCATGGACTGCCTTTTTCCCAGGCTAACCTCTTTCATGGCAATAATATTGCTGCAACAGCAGCTGAGGCAAGATACTCTGGGTTTTCAGCCAGCGGGAGTGACTGTGTGGTTTTCCATCCTCTCTGTTGAGAGTGGGTTAAGTTCTCACACACCTCTCAGCAATCCTCTCTTGCATCTCATTGGTCTAAATAGGATCATTAACCCAATTCTGAACTGACCACTGACAAGAGGGGGGGCCATTGGATAGTTCTTAGGTCAATCAGGCTCATCCAGTGGCTGGTTACTTCCCTAAATGGCCCAACTGTTATTCAGTGGAGGAGAAATGGAATGGATTTGGGGGAATAAACCACATTCCCCAACCATGTTTGGAAAATTGCTGTCACCTGCAATCACTACTGATTCTAACTATCTTATGGAGAAAGGACATCGGAAGATGGGTGAGGTGTGTCCAGATGCCCAACCTCTGCCCCAGATGTGGGAGAACAGTAGCACTCTAATCTTGGAGTAGTTGAGGCCAAAGGATCATCCTAAATTTCACCTGCCTAATAGCCACTTCTGTTACCTACATGTGCTCTGTGATATTCCCTTCAAGGGAGCTGGCGGTTCCCTAAGGCATTGACTCTCTTGACTGCTTTGACTGATTGGTGTGCAACCCACATGTCACAACTCAGCACTCCATCCTGTGTCATCATGATAGAACAGCATTGGTAATTATGAACCTGAATGGCCAGTAGTGGTCAACAAAGTTCATCACTGGATTCCATTATCACATCAAGTTCCTCTTGGCTGTGCTTTACCTGCCATGCTAGTGGGAACGGAGAGAGAGGCTGGTAATGAGGCTGATACAGCAGGATGCTTTGTGTTGCCTCAGGTTTGAAACAAAGACCCCAGACACATAATGAATGGCAGGGACATGTCCTTTTGGAGGAAGGTGAAGCTCTTCTCCCTTGTGTTCATCAGGATCTTATTCCGAACACATAGACGAGTTATATCTATCTCACAGCTCACAGTCAGTTGCTTCTTTTGTAGGTGTGTGTACTGTGTTCTTGGTTGAAGACTAGTGTGAGAAGTGCTCAGGCCTGGGGCCATTGGGAGTGCTGAACCTGCTGGAGAAATGAGAGATGGGAAGGGGTGATTAGTGTGGAGAAGTGTGAAGAGATACTGCAGAAGGTGACAGATGTGGCCAGGCTAGAGAAAGAGGAGAGGTGAAGAGATGGAAGGAGAAAGGGAGGAAGGGTTAGCTCAGGGCACATGTGGGCAGCACCTGTCGGTCCTCAGAGCCACTCTGGGCCAGACTAGCTTGCTTGGAGGTTAGAAGCATCTGCCGTCTCTGAGGAAAATGGCCATGCTACTGACTGCCTGTGCTTTCACTCTGCCTTATCTTTCCAAAAGGAGAGCTGGTCTCTGGACTGGCCTTGCCAAAGGCTTTATCTAGGCCTTCAGACTTCGCCTGGCTCTTGCCAAGGATCTGAAGGATGATTTGGGCCTCTCCATGAGTATGTGAGCTGGCAGCCGCTCTGTAGGGCTTCTTTCCCAGTCTCACTGAGTCGTCCCAGACGTTATTAACACATCCCACCATATGCTGGGGTCCAGAAGAGGAAAGTCCTTCCTGATTGTCCCTCCCCTCACCCCCCTCACCACCTACCCCTAATACTTCCTGGGGATTTGTTCACATGTCACATTGTTCCTCTTGGTGGGAGAGGGGGAGGAGAGGCAAGAGAGATCAGCGCTGAGATTTCCCTTCTCGGTAGTCTGTGGCCAGCAAGGCCATGACGGCAATTTAATGGCTGGGCAGCTTTAATACTAGAACGCTGCTCTGTCTCTGCAACAGAGTACACATTGTATGGGGCCATATGGAGACTTCACCAGCAGATGCATTGGCGGCTTCCCTCTGACTGAAAAACCTCCATTAGGTTTTTTAATTAGACAAATGTCAGTGTTTTATTCGGGGTGGGAAACTGTTTTCTGGGTTTGACAACAATGCCATTTTCAAAGAAGAATCTTGCCGTGGTGACTGCCTTTTCTTTGCTTGCCTTCTTTCCACCCCACGTCTCCTGCTTGGAGAGGCCATATCAAGAAATATGTAATTATCACTGTCATCACCAGCTCCACTGTCTCTGTGCCATCCCTTGGAGTTTGGGATGTCTTATTGCTTTCCTCTCATTCCCTTCTGTGCCACCTCCTTCTGTTCAAGGTGATTTTCTTCCCCAAAGATGATAAGATGCAGAAAGAGTCACTATGACTCAAGGCAGGTACAGAGGGGTGCTATAAAGCTCACCCTTCCTTCCTCCTGGCAATTGGAACGTAGATCTTTCAGTCTTGCTTATTGATAATCTCAGGGGTCTAGTCTAGAGTCACTTCTGAACTTCTCCTGCTGTTGACATTGTTTGAGAGTAAGGATACCAAGCCACCTCCTTCATCAGAAGTGTTGCCTCTACTGACTAGGTGGGAATTTACCACACTTTATCAGAATAAATATGCTGTTTTCTGGGAGGAGGGGATGTTATTGCTAACATATCAGTGTAGATTGGCTTGTTGGGGTTTGAACCCTAACCCAGATGCCTTATTCGCTATGCCATCTTGAGTAGCAGAGAAACTTGTTCAATTATCTCATCCATAAAATGGGGATCTATTGTTTACCTCATGGGATTATTGTAAGAATTTAATGGGTTAGTTTATGAAAATCCTTTAACATGGAGACTGGGCCTTAGTCATCTCTTAGTAAATAGTAGCAAGACTTTTCATTAGTCCTTCCCACTGACTTGTGAGCCTGACCATAGTCCTCCCCAAATCCCACTTATGTCCCTTGTTGTTCATACAGGCAACTGCAAAGTCCTAATCAGGGACTTAAAGACCTCTTCTGCCTGGCAGCCCCCAATTGCAAAAAGGCCTTATTACCCCCCAAGTGATCACTTTTCTCCAACCAGCCCAGTGTGCCTTGGTTGGCCTTGCCTCTTTTTGCTTCTGAAAACCTTTACACAAAGACAGTAGAGCCATCAGAAGCTGCTCCCTCCCCCTTTCCCTTCTGGAGCACTCAAAGTCCACCTCTTCCAGGAAGGCCCAGGATAGACTTTTTTTAAAGCCCTGGTGCTTCCGATAGTCGAAAATTGAGCTGTATGTTCGGTCTAGGAGAGACAAAACACTGTAAAAGGAAAGATATCTAGAGATAGTCTCAGAGCTATATTGGGTTTGTTGCTTTGAGTTCAGATAGACAATTTAGGCTGGTTTTAATGACTCTGAAATGTTTTATCTTTTACAACCCTAGAACTGCTGCTCTGCAACCTTAACAAATTGCCGACTTTCCATCCCTCGCTCCCTGTCA
>CAUYQG010218092.1:0-30194 GCA_963574415.1 Tarsius wallacei
ACATTGGGCAAAACTAGTAGACTGGATAACTGTTTACTAAGTAATGGGTAAATAAGAAATTGCTATTTTTTTTTTGAGTTGGAGTCTCACTCTGTTGCCCAGGCTGGAGTGCAGTGACATGTTCACGGCCACCGCAGCCTCAACTTGCTGGGCTCAGGCGATCCTTCCGCCTCGGCCTTCCAAGTAGCTGAACTACAGACGTGTGCCACCATGCCCGGCTAACTTTTTGATTTATTCTAGAG
Source organism: Tarsius wallacei (assembly GCA_963574415.1). NCBI lineage: Eukaryota > Metazoa > Chordata > Mammalia > Primates > Tarsiidae > Tarsius > Tarsius wallacei. Next base: position 243 of record CAUYQG010218092.1, read on the forward strand.
AAGAAGTCTCACCACGGTGCCCGGACTGGTCTCGAACCCATGGACTCAGGCAATCCTCTCAACTCGGCCTCCCAAAGTGCTGGGATGATAGGCGTGAGCCATCGTGCCCGGTCAGATTGCTTCTCTCTTAAATCTTCACTGATATTAGCTGTCCTGGGTATGGCAACTTGATTTCTAGAGTAGATCTGGGAGTAAGGGTGTTTAACGGAGGCTAAAAAAACCCTAGCACCCTCAGAGAGAAGGACCCCAGGAGAGAGAAAAAATCAGAAAGGGCGGAGTGCAGCCGTCAAGCAAACTTCTTATTTTCTCAAATCCGGCAATGACATCTCATTTTTTACCCCTCAGCTCCCAAAACTCTACATCCAATAGTATGGCTGCAATTCTGGGTTAAATAAAGAGGCCTAAGACCCCAAAGCACCGCTTAAGGAAAAAAAAAAAAAGAATAAAGAAGCCACATGAGTTCTTGGTTCCAATTAAGCCTTACAAAGTACTATCTGGAATACAATCCTTTCCCAACTTGAGATCAGGGCTTAGACTGCACATGGGGAAGTGAAGTGGATTGGGGGGTGGAGGGCGTGACCAGGCCCCGAGGGCATCCGTTTCTCCTCATTTGATTAATTCGGAATCCAAGAGGTTATATGCAGTGCACAGCAACTCATCTGCTGACGTGGGTCTGCATTAGTCCCTTACAGTGTTAAAATAAAAATGCAAGCCGGGCGCAGTGGCTCAAGCCTGTAATCCCAGCACGTTGGGAGGCTGAGGCGAGAGGATTGCCTGAGTCCAGGGGTTCGAGACCAGCCTGGGAAACTTGATGAAATCTCATCTCTACAATAAATCAAAAAACAAGCCGGGCTTGGTGGCACGCTCCTATAGTTCCAGCTAGTTGGAAGGCTGAGGCGGAAGGATCGCCTGAGCCCAGCAGATCGAGGCTGCGGTGGCTGTGAATGTGCCACTGCACTCCAAACTGGGCGACAGAGTGAGACTCCAACTCAAAAAAATAAAATAAAATAAAAATGCAAGTCGGTCCCCAGCCTAGACCTGCCTCTTTAGAGACAGAGGGCTCTGGGAATCTCCTTTTAACAAGTACCCCAGGCCATCCAGAAAGAGCTCAATCCAGATGGGCTGTGGCCACTCAGAGCCCAGAGCAGAACCTGCAGGCCCTCCTGAGAAGATGCTGAGCATTGATTTCTGAGTGAAGCGGCCTTAGCAGCAATGAACACTTAACATCGAAAAACACTTCCGATTCGGTTCATCCATTCCAAGAGCCTACTTGTTTTTAAAAGAAAAAAATGGGTTTTAATAGAAAGAAACGTAGTTAATATTCAAATACGAGGACCCATCTTCCAAGACAGAGGCAGTTAGAAGGTAGATTTGAAAACGTGATCATGAAAATTTTGAGAAAATGTTCTTTTTAAAGAAAAAGTGCTTGTCTATGAAGGGGAAGTCCTTTGTTGCCATTAAAAAGGTGAGTGCCTCTGTCTAAACGGGCTTTTGCAAACTTCTGTGCATTTGTTATCTGCATATGTGCATAAGTAATGCATGTGTTCATTCCCAGCTTTTTGAGAGCTCTGGCTCTAAGAGATAACTTGGCCTGAGAGGGAACTTGGCATGAACTGGCAACACCGTGTGTCTCCACATACAACCGAAGGCTTAGAACTGTTGGGGAGAGCTAAGGAAGATGTTTATTTATTAATTTTCCCCCCAATGTCTATTTTTTTAAAAAGACAACTCAGAGAGGCTTTCTCTCAAAAGGAAGCACTGACATCAGCATGGTTTTTCTGAAGTCAATCTGTCATTTCATGTTATTTTATTTATTTATTTATTTTAGAGTCGGAGTCTCATTCCGTTGCCCAGGATGGAGTGGAATGGCACGCTGCTCACGGCCACCACAACCTCGACCTGCTGGGCTTAGTAGATCCTTCCCCCTCAGCCTTCCAAGTAGCTGGAGCTACAGATGCACGCCACCACGCCCTGCTAATTTTTTTTGTAATTTGTTGTAGAGAAGAGGTCTCACTAAGAAGCCCAGGCAGGTCTTGAATTCCCGGACTCAGGCAATCCTCTCACCTCAGCCTCCCAAAGTGCTGGGATTACAGGCTGAGCCACCATGCCCGGCCATGAACACCATCAATTTATTTTGCCTGCTTTTGAACTCTATATAAATGGAATCACACAGTATGTATGGTTTTTTTGTTAGGTTTCTTCTACTCCACGGTGATTCTGTTGCCAAGTCCCAGATGGTTTATTGGCATTTCGGTAAAATATTCCATTGTGTGAAAATATCGCAATTTATTTTTCCATTCTACTAAGGATGGATATTTGGGTAGTGTCCAGTTTGGACTGTTACGACTAGAATATACAAGCAAGTCGACAGAGCTTGTGAGATGAGTACATTTTTTAACTGGTAAAATGCTATCCAATATTTGAAGTAGGATGCTAAAAAACCCCACAGACTCCCAAATTGTAAACATTTCATTGTGCTGGGTGTTGTATTTATAGAGAACAAAAATTATCCCTGACCTCCATAGTCTGCAATCTAACATAGACAAAAGCGTTGGCCTGAGAGATAAGTCCATTGAGGATTCAGAAGAATGACATAGCATATTACATGTTCATTATTTGCACTTCTAAATTTTTATTTAGAATTACTAATGTAAAGAGTGTTGCCAATACCTCGGGAGTGTTCGATTTGCACTTGACCTGGCTTACCCAGCACTGCTGGGCCTTTCGGGACTGAGGGCTGAACCTAGAAAGTCAGAAAGCCTGGGCTTTCCTTCTCTCCCACTCCTCAGGAGTCAAATTGTCTCTCACGTCTGCTTTGCTTGTTACAGCTGCTTCACAATCTCTGTTCAAAATGGCTTTACTGTGTTTACCCTGAGTTTCTGGGGCTCTAGGATGCGGTGCACATGACTTTGGTTGACCCCGTGCTGAGTGACTCTACTTTTTGCTACACCAGCTGACTGACAACGTGCCTTTCCCTCCATTTTTTTCTTTCTCCTTTCTTCCTTCTTTTCTTCCTCCCTCCCTCTCTCTCTCTTTCTCCCTCCCTACCTCCTTTTTTGTCTTTCTTTTTTTTTTTGAGTTGGAGTCTCACTGTCACCCAGACTAGAGTGCAGTGGCCACTCCCGGCCACCGCAGCCTCAGCCTTCCAAGTAGCTGGAACTACAGGTGCGTGCTACAACGCCCGGCTAATTTTTTTTTTTTTAAATTTATTGTAGAGATGAGGTCTCGCCAAGTTGCCCAGGCGAGCCTCGAACCCGCGGGCTCAGGCAATCCACTCACCTCGGCCTCCCAAAGGCGCGGGATTACAGGCTGAGCCACCGAGCCCGGCTCCTTTTTGTCTTTCTTTTTTTTTGAGCTTGGGTCTCACTCTGTCACCTAGGCTGGAGTGCAATAACACAACAATCATGGCTCACCGCAGCCTCGACCTCCTGGGCTCAGGCAAACCTTTCACCCCAGTCTCTGGAACAGCTGGGACTACAGGTGCATGCCACCAATGCCACCATACCTGGCTAACTTTTTTATTTTTGTGTAAAGACGAGGTCTCCCTATGTTGCCCAGGCTGGCCTTGAACTCTGGACTCACGCCGTCTTGGCCTCCCAAAGTGCTGGGATTACAGGCATGAGTCACTGGGTCCGGCCCCTCTCCATTTTTTAATTCTGAAGTGCCTAAGGGTGAATCTGCTTATGGGGTGAATTGAATTGCTTGCCTGTGGGTTAGGGGTCCACTCAGCTGTAATATGTGTGGCGGGCACAAGTAGGCTGCCTGTGTAGGGCAGGGGGCAGTAGGTGGATATCCTGGCGGGAGGGAGTCAGTCACCTTGTACCCTGGATGTAACCGCACTTGAATTTCTCAGAAATACTAGGCAGATGAGCTTTCTTCTGCTCTATGCTGATTCTGTTGGATTGACCTTGAAGAAAAGATTCCCTGCACAAGGTGCTAAGGAAGGCCAAGTACCTTCTTTAGACACTGAGTGGGCAATGGTGCATAAACACAGGGCAAAAAAAAAAGTTTAATGCCTTGATATTTGCCTCTGTACCTTCACTTTAGCTTTGCAATATCTGCAGAACTTCAAAGGTCTACTAGCAAGAACTGCATGGCCACCAGCTGGCATGGTTTAGAAAAGTTGCCTGTGTCAGATGGATGAGGTGGGATAAGCTTTAGGGTCCCTTCCCACCTGGGCATCTTGTGAGTCCAAGAATGATGCTGGATTCCTCTAGTTCTATCTGTGGCCAGGGATGACGGAGGTTCTCTTTGGATGTTTCACTCGCTGTCTGGAGACAGCTTCGTTAGCATTCGTCATTGTCATTATCGTTCACTTTGATGTTAAAGTTCAACAATTTATGTACTCATGTTACACGTTTATCCAAATGCGACATCTGCCTTTAGGCAGCCCCGAAACCGCAAGCACCCTCCTGCATGCAGACGGGCAGTGAGTCTGCAAGGCATCACGGGACTTTATGTAAACTGGGACCAAGGAAATAATTTCAGGGACCTGGGAGGCCATCTCTAACTGAATAACACTGTTCAAAGTGCTGCAGACATGTTCCTGGCTTGAACTGAACCAGCTGGACCCTTGATTTTTTTTTTTTTTTTTTTTTTTTGAGTTGGAGTCTCACTCTGTCGCCCAGACTGGAGTGCATGGCCGCTCCCGGCCACCGCAGTCTCGACCTGCTGGGCTCCGGCGATCCTTCCGCCTCAGCCTTCCAAGTAGCTGGAACTACAGGCGCACGCTACCACGCCTGGCTAATTTTTTGATTTATTGTAGAGATGAGGTCTTGCTTGCCCAGGCGGGTCTACGAACCCGTGGGCTCAAGCAATCCACTCACCTCAGCCTCCCAAAGGCGCGGGATTACAGGCTGAGCCACCGAGCCCGGCATAAATCTATCTTTAATGAGACTTATGAGCTGACTCTAGTTATTAGATATCAGGATCCCTTTTCTGGACCCATGCTAGCTGTAACTCACAAATTTAGTCTGTTGGCCTTACTTTATAAGATGGGTTAAGATAGGGTGTCTACTGAGAATTCCTGGGAAGTTACTGATTGCTAAAGTACTATGAGATGACTTAAGTGTATTTTTAAAAGAATCTCACATGGGTAGACACAATATTCATCCACTCACCAGTGTATGTATAGTGCTTAACATAGGCATTCAGTATTGTTAAATGAATAAATGAGAATGTTAACATAATGCTTCATGGATTATCTGCTACAAGTACGTCCGAGCTATTTCAAATCAGTGATGCAATAAAATTCGACTTGGGAGTGGATGGGAGGGAAAAAGATCTGAGTTCTGATACAAGCTGGGCCACTGACTTCCTCTCTCATTCTATAAATTCAGGCACATCACTTAATTTTTCAGGGCCCTGGCTTTCCCTTTTAGAAAGTGAAAGCATTGTGCTGAATGTACTGAGTGGTCTCTGGTCTCTCTGTGATCAAATGTCCTCCATCCTAAGTGAGTTCTTCTGTTCCTATAATAATTGGGAAAAGGGCTAAGTGTCCTGACAACTTGGGACTACCCCCATAGCCAATCTTGGGAAATGTTTTTTTTTTCTCCTTGTCCCAACAAAAAACACTTCTAATCCAGTTATCTTGTTAGTACTGTGCTGTGAGAGGAATTTTACAGAAAACAGTATGTAGCTTAAGGCATATTAATGAAATTAGTTACAAGTACAAAAGATAGACACACAAACACAATCCAGCACTGTCTAACTTAAAATCCAATTTTTACCTAAAATATTTTTGTTTCTGGATATTTCTGTTCAATCACTTGAGTCTGGCTTTTTTTCTGACTGGTTTCTTTCCTTCTCTTTCCTCCCCGCCTCGCCTTCATTTCTTCTATTTTTTTCCCCTTCCCTTTCTCCTCTCTCTTCCTATTTCTTCCCCTTCCCTTTCTATCCCTTTCTTTTTCCCTCTATCTGAAACATTTGTATTTATTATCTTTTTTCTAACCAGTCTTTAAAATTTAGTTTTCCTAAATCTCTGATGATATCAAGAGGTCCAGCAATTCCTCCAGGGCGAGCTGCCTGCCTGGGCAGCACTTTGAGCACCTCTTTGGTTATATCCACCTATTTGGGTTCCTGGCTCTCGTAGGGATTGACTTTACCTCTCTCTCCTAAGTCTTCCTTTTTTTTTTTTTTTTAAACATAGTGAAGTGTTTATTTATCTTTGTAGTGCAATTTAATTTATCTGATGTCTGTCAACTTTCAGAAAGACTAGCCTGCAACAGACAGTTAGTTCTTACTTTAACAAAGCTATAAACATACAATGATACCTGCTACCAATGTGAATTAATATCAAGATAATTGTACAATGCAGCCCAAACATTTCCATATACTGATTAAAAACTGGTTTCTTTGTTTTCACAGGTTATATTTTATGTATATATTTTAATTTTAAAGTAAATTCATTTTTGTAAATATTTTTCTTATGATTAATATTGAATTACTAATTAAATTTTTTGTATTATAATTTTTCATTCTTTTTTTATATTATCAGTATTTTTTATTATATTGTGGGGTACAGTTAAGGATTAGGTATACAAATATGCTTCATTCAGACACCCTTGGTGTTAAGAGGTGTCTCCCCATACCCAGACAGATAAGTCTTCCTTTTAATGGTTCTCCCCCTTCCTGCCCACCTCATCTTCCTTTGCATTCCTTATGCTCCTGGATTGTTCAGATGAGGCTGGTCCCATAACCTTGGCATCAAGTCTAGTCTGAGCCTTTCTAAATAGTCAGTGTAACATATATCCTATGTACAGAGGCTTAAAACCTGATGATTTGGAAAATCAAAGTTGTAGGTGCTTTGAGAAATAGAGACACAGAAAGAGAGAGAGAGAGAGAGGAAGGGAGGAAGGGAAGGAGGGGAAGAGAGGGAGGGAAGAAGGGAGGGAGTAGGAAGGGAGAGAATTGAGAGGAGCTCTTTCTTTATCCACGTAGTTTCTTTATATCATACAGATGCTCAACTTCTTCTTGTGTTTTCCAGCTTTTTAAGAGTTTCATCCACTTTGCTTTGTGTTGAAGAAAAATCAGGCCTCTAAAATTTTAGCTTCCTTGAGTCACTCGAGGGTCTTTTCTGTGCACCTGCCCACTCTGAAGTAATTGGTTTGTCTACTTTCACAAGGAGCAGTATTTGTACAAAAGAACCACTTGGCATCAATGCCCAAGTGCAGATGTCCTGTCATATAAGATGGTGCTTCATTCAGAAAACTCAAGATAGAGTAAAATAAATTATCAGCATCTTGGCTCCATGCTCCATTCAGAACTGTTAATTTTACAGGGTTATGCTTCCATCTCTGAGCAGAAAGCTCCTGGCAGGACAGCTGCTCCCGTGCCCCAGCTTGTGCTGTGTTTGTCCCAGCAGGAGTCATCCAGAGCAGCAGGATGGTGGGGAGGTGGTAGCACATCGGAGAACTGAACTCCAGTGCAGCAGGATGCTGGAAGGAGGGAGCAGGGCAGGCCTCTTCACAGCGCTTTTCACTTACTCCTTCAATTTTTGTGTAGATACATCCATGGGTCACTGAGGAAGAAGAAAAAGTTACCTTGAATTTTACTGAGAAAATTGTCAATTCTGCTTTTACTCTTACATGTAACTTGTTCTCAAAAATTCCTTTGTGTATCCACTTACATCTTTATGAACCCAAGCAGCAACAGGGCCCATTTGCTTGTCCAAAGAATGTTAAACAAGACGACATCATGATTAGCAGGATCTGGGTCACTGGGGCAGAGCTGGTATGGCAGGTAGAAAACATACTGGGAGCTGGCCTGCCATGGTTTACTTTCTAAACTGAGGCAAAAGCCAGGGCAGCAAGGTCAAAGCCAAGGCCAAGATTGGTACCAGCAAAGGACTTAGCATACAATAAACACTCTTGCATTAGTAGTCTTTTGAAGGAAAGTTCCTGAGTTATTCACTGCAGTATATCTCCAGTGCCTAGAGCAGTGCTCACCAAAGTGAGCAAAAGTTAACTGCTCAAAAGTTAAAGGAAGAAAAGAATAGTCTTTCAGTAGCCGTGATGAGGCACCATGGTGAGCAATGCAACTGGAAAGAATTTTGTGTACCTGCCTATACATTTATTTCCATGACTATGCCTTCTATTTCTAGCCTCTGATTTAATTTCCATGTGATAAAAAAGTCACTTGCAGCGTACACTATGCTGCAAATGTTACCATCAAAAGGTAAAAATTTTGTATTCTAGTCTCTTGTTTTCAGTACTAAGATGGCTCTATTGATAATATAAAATAAATTTTAGGTCTAAATTGCTTTGGAATTAAGGAATTGTAACTTAGTGAACTTAGTGAACATATGATACTTTTTCAAAAGTGAAAACAATGTTTCCTTTTTTTAAAAACAAGAATAATGGACTCTTTTTCTGTATTCAGATTTTGAAGGTATAGTGTGCTTATTACTGACGTTGCATTGCACACAGGAGAAAGTTAGACATCATTTTGTGATCAGCATTCTGACTTGTCATATTCTGAACAAATCCCTCAAGGCCCTGGGAGTTATTTACATTTTATAAAATCCTGATGAGTATTACCATACTCTTTGCCTCAAATCTGTTACTTTCCTGATCAGGCCTAAAATTTTTTTATGGGGAATAGACTTTTGCATAACATTTTTAAACCATAAAGGAAAGCCCAGCATCTTTCAGAACTTTTGGATTAAAAACCTCTGGTGAATGTGATTTAAATTTTCAAAGGACATCTAAAAAAAAAGGTTGGTTTAAGTTTGGCAGTGGAGCAGCATTGAGCAGGGGAAAGAAAAGACATATAAAATAATGCTAGGGATTTTAGAAGGTCCAAAGGACACTTGTTTTCCCATAAAATACTGTGGGAGAGAGAGAAGACTTGATTTGAACTTCCAGGATACTATTGACTCTTTAACTCTAAAAACAGTGCCTGACACAGCATAAAAATCACTCCATAAATATTTGTTGAATACTGTGACTGGAAAGAGAAGAACATCAGTTGAACTCTCTCCTTTTATCCCCCCTTTTCTCCACAAGGTTGAAAAAAATGATGAGGACCAAAAGATTGAACAAGATGGTATCAAACCAGAAGATAAAGCTCATAAGGCCGCGACCAAAATTCAGGCTAGCTTCCGTGGACACATAACAAGGAAAAAGCTCAAAGGAGAGAAGAAGGGTGATGCCCAAGCTCCTGAGGCCGAGGCGAATGAGAAGAAGGATGAAGCTGCTGTTGCTGACGGGGTGGAGAAGAAGAAGGGAGAAGGCTCCACTACTACTGAAGCAGCCCCAGCCACTGGCTCCAAGCCTGATGAGACCGGCAAAGCAGGAGAAACTCCTTCCGAGGAGAAGAAGGGGGAGGGTGCCCCTGATGCTGCCACAGAGCAGGCAGCCCCGCAGGCTCCTGCGTCCTCAGAGGAGAAGGCCGGCTCAGCTGAGACAGAAAGTGCCACTAAAGCTTCCACTGATAACTCGCCGTCCTCCAAGGTCGAAGATGCCCCAGCCAAGGAGGAGCCTAAACAAGCCGATGTGCCTGCCGCTGTCACTGCTGCTGCCACCACCCCTGCTGCAGAAGATGCTGCTGCCAAGGCAACAGCCCAGCCTCCAACGGAGACTGGGGAGAGCAGCCAAGCCGAAGAGAAGATAGGTGAGCAACTGTGAGGGTCAGATGCTGAGGGTGGATGAGCCGGGGAGGTAGGGCATCTATTCAGAAGACCAGGGCATCTGGGTCAGCAAGGGAGAGGGAAAAAGTCTAGAAAGTGTTTTCTGGAAATCAAGGGGAGTTGTGCTTAGTTTCCCAAAGTGGCAGGACTAAGGGCTAAAGTTACATCCCCAAATATCTCTCTCCAAGCCTGAGAGAGATCTCAGGCAGGTCTATGCATTATAGTAGCTGGTACCAGGGAGATCTGGCAATTATCTTAATTGGATTGAAACATACTGTCAAACTAGATAAACCTGCTTTTAAAAAGTATTGTGTGTTGATAGACTTAGCTTAATAAGTAATTACTGAGCCTACATATATTTTATGGACGGGAATTAGCTAATGTGATTATTTGGCTCTAGGAAGTGTCTGGTATAAATACAGCCAACTTCTTATTGATCCAGATTATCTAGTGTGTGAATTGCCAGCAGCAAAAACATAATCTCAGACCACCTTTCCCTATCCCACAATATGTTTCTGGGCTTTCTCCCCACTATCAATTGGTGAGTAGTGTGTGTATGTGTGTGTATGCTCAGAGAATGTTAATTGTAACATTAATTGGGGTCAAACATAATTAGGAAAATAAGTCTGTTGATGTTGCCAAAAACAAAAGAAAAACCCCAAATACAAAACATGTTGTGAAGTCAAACATAAATTATCATTTTATTATTGAAGACACTACTTTCTACCATATGCATAAATAATTGAGGGTTGACTGTGATTACAAAAAGGTATTGGATTCTCTTCAGTTTGGAGCAGTAACTTGAAAGTTGGAGTGTTTTCACTATTATTCCCCAAAAAGTCTGTGCAGAATTGGAATAAAACACCCCCAGAACAAGATAAATTGAACAGACCTTCACCTCTGGAGACTAAATCTATCCCCCACCCCAGCACATCCACAGTGGTTAAAGAGGCCAAGAGTCCCCATGGTCTTTTCTTTTCTAGTATTACTTATGAATACCTTCCAACCCCCAGAGTCTTCGAAGATAAAGTTGCCTCTGTGCCAGTTTACAAGGTTGGGTTTACTTCTTTAGAATCCCTGGAGTTAACTAATGATGTGTCGTCCAAGGGTCCAAATATGGACTGGACAACAGTGTGCTACAGTTGGGAGAAGACCTGCTCCATGAGAGTGGTCTGAAAGAAATGTTTTGGCATCTGCTCATCAGATTGAGAAAGTTATTGGAGATTTCTCTTGATATCCATTTCCCCAAAACTAGATAGTATAGTATGGCAGATGACCTTTCTAGATATTTTTAGGTCTACTTCTTTCATCTCTTCTCTAAAATTCTGTAAGATGCCAGATTATATTAATTATTATTTTTGTTAGCATAGACTAGCTCTGGATAAATTGCAGGCTTCTTTTTACCAGTGATTCATTTTGAATTTTTATTTTAACTGTAAACCTGTCTCAGCATCCAGACTTTGAGGTTAAAAAGATGGGAATTTTTCCCTTGAAAAGGTAAGGTATGTAATTTGGAAAAATGGGGTATGGTTTTAATTTACTCAGCAAAGAAAACCTTGTTAACTACTTTTCTTTCCAATTAATGCTTGATTCTCAGATATGATATCTGGAAATCACTTTGCACATAGACAGACCACCTGCTATGTCATTTTCATAAATCTTAGAAATGAATCATGCTTTTAAACACAGAAAATATCTGACATTGCTCAGACCATATTTTTTAAACTGGAATTTCTAAAGTTGTGAGTATAGACACAAAGACAAGTTATGATTTTAGATATATGCTTATGATTTAAATTAATAGAGAGAAAGACTTCTTGAATCAAGGAAAAGTCTAGCATATATCTTTAAAAAAATTTAGCTGTAGTTGAATATTTTTCCAAGTTATGATTATTCCAAAGGAATTATTGAAATAGTACTCAATAAATGTCAAATATTGAATGAAAATTGGCTAAATTTAAATTATAGCTAATAATTTGTTCACTCATTCATTTATCCCTTAAGTAACTTTGATTATCTTATTCATTTATGTGATTAAAAATGTATCTGGTCAGTGAAAACAAATAGAGATCATGCTTTGCCCTAAATTTTACAAATTCCAACTAAAAAGTATCAATTAATCAGATTTTTTTATGTACATTGAAAGATGTTTGAAAACATAGGTGACGTGAAGGTAATGACAAATGGCAATTTGTTTTACATTTTTTCTTAGATTTGAGTAGGTATTGTCCTCTTGGCTAGATTCTGAAATGCTGCCTGTAGTTTCTTTCAGGACTGAGGTATCTATTAGCCTTGCCTGCTATATATGACAAGCACAAATTACCCAGCTGTGATGAATCTCATGGAATCACAGAAACTAGAGGTGACAAGGAGATCTATCACACCATGTCAGGTCCAGATTCCCAGGGGCCTTGTACTGCATTTCCTCTCTCTGCCACTGGATTTCATTCTAATCTGGGTTAAAATAGCAGTGTTTTCAATTGGGCTGTAATGTTTGAAAATGGATGGCTACCATGGATTGCTTTAAGATTCTATGGCTGCCTGGAGGGGCATACAGAAATTATCTAAGAGGGGGTAATGGGAGTGGGGGGGAGCAACATAAATCAAAGGAAAGAATATAAGAAAGTAATTTGTCAGGTAAGAGGGTCAAACAGTTTAGATTAATATGATCATTACTCTAATATGTATGAAAATGTTTTGCACATTATTAATATGTATTTTACTTCTTTTACCAGTTATGGGTTTGTTACAGGTAGATACCATTTGCATCAGAACTTTTGGAGTTGGTTAGTTGTTTTTTTTTAATTCTCCAAGTATATCTTCTTCTTCCTGCTTCGCCACTCTGCCTGCCCTGCTCTTGATGTGCCTATAACCAAAATATTTTAGTACATTTTTTATGATGACCCCTTTATAGGAAGAGGAGTGTTTAAAACATCTATGGGACACTGCCCCCTTCAGCCTTGAGGAGGGAGTTTTCAAGCCCCCCTGAGTATTATGTCCTCAGGGTCTCACTGCACACACTGGCTCTCAGTGAAGGAATTCTGTTATATCTCCTCTTATCCATGGTAGCCTATTGACTTCTCCAATAAAGGACCCCCAAATTTTCCTGTGGTTGTATTCAGTGATAGAATACTACAAAGGTAACCCACCCCAGCAACTGTTGATCAGTGAGATTGATTGGATAGTTGCTACAGGGTTCTTGACTGATGCTAGTAGAAAGTTTAAAGTCACCCCAGATGTTCTGTATGTCAATATTGGCTGCGTTTTATTTTCATAGTCTCATTGTATCTTTCAAGTTGGGCTCATAAGTAATGATCTGGAAGAAAAGGGAGTTACTTTTTGCTATCCTCTGTTTGAATGGAAAAATAAACTCGGTGTCTCCCCCTCTCTTCTTCTTGATCTCTCCTTTCTTTCCGTCTTCTATTTTTCCCTTCTCTGTACATTAACTTTCTGTTGTGCTGGGTGTTGGGGTCACAAAAATGAATAAGATATGGTCCTTTGGTGTTAAGAAGTTCTCATTTGGTAGTGGGGATGGAACGAAATGGCATTAATATTCTCGATTCAATTTTGCAAATAGGTATAGAGTACTTCTATATGCCAACGTACTTTGGGACAAAATATGAATGAGACAGTGCTTCAGGAGCCAAGATGCAGTTTCTGCATTATATAAAAAAGTTTTATATAATGTGTGTCTTGATAGTCAACTTATTAGCAAAAAGAATAGATGTAATATTTATAATTTCTAGAATAATTATGTATAAAAATGAAAACAAAGACCGTATTTCTGGATTTGGAAAATTCCTTATGTTTCTCAGAACAATATACTTCCTAAGGCTCAAAGTAACAATCCACTTTTTAGTTTTCCAAAAGATAGATCTTCTTTTACCGAGCTGTGTATTAGATGTGGGATTTTCCAAAGATATTTACACTTATTTGGCAGGGTGCCTCTTAAGCAGTTTTGATTTGAAATGTGGTTTCAACCACTTCCCAAATTTATATGCAACTCATAAAAAGTGAAAATTTTGGTTGTGAAAGTCCGTAAATGCTGTTTATAAAACATGGGCACCCTGTCAAATACTCAGTAGTATACCCCTTAAATATTGTTGATTATTAAGCTTTTATGGAGCACTTTTATATTGCTAGAGTAATCATTTTTATTGACTTTTCTTGACAATAGCTGAATGGGGTTTGGTAGTATTTTTCTTCCTACTTTTACATTAAGAGAATAGGAGCAAAGCAAAAGTGTATTCTGCCCACAGACACATTCAGTAACAAAACAGGGGTTGGTTTAACAGACTTCTAAATCCTACCTTAATATTAGCCCTATAGTGCTTTACCTCTCTTTTAAGGTGCTATGTTTTATCTCAGTGTCTGCATTTTTTCTCTATCTTAGCCATTGCAACAATCTGATACTGTTGGTAAATACCAACCAGGACATCCCTAGGACATGCTCTATCCTACAAGCTCTGTAAGATAATGCAAGGGAGAGAATGTTGAACTGAAATAAGAAGACCAAGGTTTTCTCAATATTTCTACCAGCCAGCTATGAGATCTTAGGCAAGTTACTGCTACTTTGGGCTTTGGTGATTTATCCTTAAGAGGAGGGTCTGGTATACTTAGTTTTAAAGAATTTTTTCAAGGGTTAAATTATAAAAATCTAATAATAGGTAGCACTTAATGAGCATGTATTAAGGGTCAGGCCCTGTGCTAAGTGCTATGTGGAAATTATCCCATTTAATCATCATAGCCACTCTGTGGTAGTAATGTAGTAGTGTAATTTCTCTTCCCCTTTTACAGATAAGGAATCTGGGGTTTATAGAGATTATGGCACTTAATCATTGTTGACAGCTAGCAAGTGTTGAACCAGAAGCCGAACCCTGATTCTCTGAGAGGTCACATGCTGACCCTGACATCCAGAAACAAAGAGAAAAGAGATGTCTAAGGACCCTAACATTGTGTTCTAATCTAAGAACATCATCACTCTTATTTGTGTAATTGGATATTCTAGACTCCTGTCTGGGAATTATTAGTCATCACATTTACAGAATGGCATCCAGTAATTATCATTATTCCCGATCATAATCCCCTCACAGCTCTATCACCCAGAATTATCGGGAATATTAAACTAGTTCTTAGTCTTAGATTCTTATTTCAAAGTGCTTCCAGTGTTGTTCTATTAGACCTAAGAGAGCTATAAAGATCAATTGAAATTGATTGTTCTTAACGGGAGTATTACTAACTGCATCAAATATACCAGGAAGGACTGAAAATCAGAAATTGAAATTTTTATATTGAAGTCATATAAAAGTAGTTTTATGTATTAAAATGTATACAGCATAAATGTAGCTTATCAGAATTAGTATCATTTTCATATTTTTGTTTAGATCTCCCTCTCCTTTAACCTTGATATTTATAACTAAAATGTTAACTTAATAGAAGAGACAAACTGAAGAGTAACCACTATCTCTTTAGTTAGAAAAAAGTAAGCATATAATACTATAAAAAAAAAAAGAAAAAGAAAAAAGTAAGCAGACAGACAAAAGATGAAGTACAGAAATGTGTTTTAGAGTTGAGAAACTCATATTGTAGAGGCCTTTTATCCATTCTTTCATAGCTCATGTTGTTATCATCTTCTTTCTTTTTCAAAGACGCTAATAGACAGGCATGTTCCAGTTTTAAAGTTGTGAAACTATATCTGAAACTAAAAGTCAAATAATATTTATTAAATCATAGAATTTTTTCAGATATTAATGCATGTTTATCAATTTTATTTTTTTCATAAACACACAATCCTAGAAGCATTAAAAAGAGGTGGGGCCAGATGCAGTGGCTTACTCCTATAATTCCAGCCCTTTGGGAAACTGAGGCAGGAGATTGCTTGAGCCCAGGAGATTGAGACCAGTCTAGGCAATATAGTGAGATCTTATCTCTACAAAAAAAATCAAAAAAGTATCCAGATGTGGTGGCACACACATGTAGTCTCAGCTACTGGAGAGGCTGAGGCAGGAGGATCATTTGAGCCCTGGAGACCAAGGCTGCCATGATCGCCATCACTGTCCTTACAATCATAGCTTCATTAAATGAAGAATGAAAAACTTCCTAAAACCAGACATGAATAGAAGGGAAGAAGGGAGCCAATTGGGGCCTCCTAAAACTACAAGAAATGTGCCCTTGAAAAATCTCTGAGGATTACATGATTTATAGCATGCATAAAGAGGTGGGAAAGGTTTGAAAGGATGTGTAATTCTTGCATCCCTCTTAGTCATGTTTGAATTTTGTTTCAAAATAAAAACAACTAAATCAAGCACTGCACCTCAATCAATTCATATCAGCACGAAAATTTGAACCATTGCCTTTGTCAAAAAAACTTTAGCAAGTTATTAATTTTGCTGCAATAAAGCTTGATTCTCTAAGCAATAAATTTATTTGGGGGTCTGCTTAAAAAAGAATTGTCATAAATTGTTTTTATGAGGATGATGAATAATATCACATTTTAATAAATCCAATATCATATAGGATGTATATAGCACCACATACATCTTATATGATTGGTTCTATATTATGCTGTATTATCTATATTATGCTATATTTTCAGCATAATAGACTAAACACCACCTAAAATCAAGAGGTCTGGATTTTGTTCAGATTTTGCTGATGATGTCAGGCCAGCCTCTTTACCCTTTGGGCTTAGTTCCAACATCTGTAAGTAAGTGTGTTTAACTAAGTCGTCTTTGATTTCCAATTCTAAAAGACAAGTTTGCAATTTAGAGCAAGGAGGCATCTTTGAAGTGTGGGATGCGTGGCCTTTTAGCCAACAATCTTCACTTTTCTGCAGTCCCTTAACTATTAGATAGTGGGTTAAAGGGATGGGGTTGATAGTAGTGAAGTCTAGATAGAGGGTTAGTGAATCTAGGAAGAGTCAGGTCTAAAGATTACACTGGAGGTCCAGCAGTCAGCAAGAAAATCTCGGTGGTTTTCTAACCTCACCTTACACTTGAGATTGAAGATAAAGAGTTGAAATGATGTTTTCTGATATGCTTCACCTCTCAATTTATAGTCCTTGTAACTCTGACTCTGAGAGGGAAAACTACACCTATGGTGGCCATAATTTGCTGTCAATAGTTTCACTTTCATCTTATACTTAATTCATTATTAATTTATTTTTTTACCTATCTTATTTAATTAAAGTAATTAAAATACCTTCGAGAATTCATAAAGTTTTGAATTCTTGTGTAGGGCAATGGGTGCATCTAACAGATCTGATAAGCTTTTAAAGATTTTGCCAGTAGATTGCCATACAAACATAAATATTATATGGATAGGTCAATACAACCTTCCTCCAATTCTTTTTTTTTTTTAACTCTACATTCACAATAATTGGTTGGTTGATCATTAGTGAAGTTGTCTTAGAAGCCTACATGTTTGTATTTGGGTTATCAATTACCCAGAGAAAAGGTGGTATAGATGATACACAAGTTAGGTATGATTATTCAGCAGTTCTCACACTTATTTTCAGTCTCCAAATCACAAATTAGGGGATTGTGGATCTCACATCATTCTATTTGGAAGGAAAACTACAATTCTTAAGGTATCTTCAGGGGAAAAAATTATTCCAAGAAAGCTATTTGCCTTTCCTCATAAATTGTGTTCAATATAAATGGTCTTTCCAGCTGCATATATACAATGAAATAACTTTGGAAGGCCATTTTTTTGCTTCTGTTTCTTTTTTTTTTTTTCCCAGTATGAGTTAGTAGAACCTTTTGCATTTTGAAATAGAAACCAGAAACCATTTACCTAAAATGGTTCCTTCTTACTGGTACATGAAGAATATGTGTGTCTCTCAGATAAAGTGGAGATGAAAGTTTTGTAGCCATGAAAAAATGTTATTTTTGCCCAGGGCTATGAAAAAGTAAAGAATATCATTTAGATCTTCACTTTGTTCATGCCTCTAGTATACTCTTCTTCCATCACAGACACATATGTGTACACTCACACACACATATGTGTAATATGCAGGGAACGTCCTGCCAAGAGTTTAGGCTGTGAAAATCTGGAAGAGCAATGACTTTCAAACTTTCATCGCCCTTCAGGCCAACAAGAAGAGGGGGACAATCCTAGGAACATCAGACTTTGTCTCTCTACATGTCTCTGTCTCTTTGCTATGTAACCAGGTTATGTTTGTGAACCGATAATGGGAATGGGAGAGCTAGGGGTTGGGACTAAAACCATCTATGATGAAATTTATAGTTTCTAAAGATTAAAATTCTGGTTCGATTAATTAGAGGAAGATTTTATAGGAAGGCTTCTTGATGTAGAGGTTATCTCAGCTGAGTCTTGAAGGACAAAATATATCTAATGAAAAGGGAAAGTATTTTTTAAAAACTTTCAAAAACTTGAGAAACCACCTTTCATTCAGCTTAACACAAAAAACACAAATTTAATTCAAGTCATAATTCCACAATAGCTATTTGAGATTAACCCTCCGTGGAAAAAGTAACTCCATGGTCGGTTTTGTTTATTGTTGAATCTCCTGCATCTATAACAATGATTTGAATGAATAAAATTATATAGTAGAGAAAACCCTAAACTGACCCAGGAGAATGAACACAGAAGCTCCCTGGAAAGTTTTGCTGTTATTCAGAGCCATAAGTCACCCCGGAGGTTGCCAGAATTCAAACCATTTTGGGCTTCATAGACCAGTGTGAGCATTTTGCATTATGTTCGAAAACATATTGAGAACTAGAGGAAGTCAAGGCTGCTCTCTACTGAAAGCAGGTGATTAATTTCACTCTAGCCACATGAGTGACCTGTGGGTGGCTCTTGCCAGTGTGTGACAGGTGCACCCAGGGAAGGAATGATCTGCCAGGTTCCTTGGCTTCTTTTCCTCATCTGACACAATTAAGTAATCTTTACAAGGTGTGTTACAGTGTACTGAACCTGCTGTTATCCCTCTATAGGATGAATTGTTAATGTGTTCCCAAGCCAACTGTGTTGGGACAGAGACCAGTAAATAGGCTTTCCCGCTACTGTGTCCTATTCTCCTTTCCCATAGGAGTATAAACATAATTTTCTATAGCCTGTGAGCCATTCAGACTACAGACCATGGGGAATAGTGTAGTGGGAGAATGAACAGATTCTTCCCCACACAAAAACTGTAACTTAGAATACTTGGCAGAAAGACAGAAAGTGCCTCACTTTGTGAAACTCTCTCTATTCCAATTTAAAGGGCTAAGAAACTTGGAATTTAGTAATGTGGTTTCAGCATTCCCCCCACTGGTATAATCAAATCATTTTAGAAGAAAAAGCAGCAGTGGAAGATTTTAGTTTCTTTCCTTCCTTTTCTTTCAATACAGGCCTCTCTTGGAAGATACAAGTGAATTTTCTTTTTCTTGCCTGTATCTGCTGAAAGAAAAACAAAGGGTAAAAATGAAGTAAAACATAAAACATTGCCACTTTAATATTAGCTATTCATTTATGCTTTTCGTCCCAGAGAAAAGTAGACACCTAAGATGCACCACTGTTTTGTAGTACATTGAGAGTGGTCTGAATCCAAGGTCAGTGCAGTTGTCAAATTGTATATTGCTTTTGAAAAAGAGGAAAAAAACCTTCTTATTTTCCTAACATCCTGGCAAAGCAGACTTTTTCTAAGAGTACTACACAATAAATCAAGAAATTGTTCTATATGTTCAAGAATTAGCTGTGATTCTGGTTATATGTTTTTCACTTCAAGAGTTTCTACCATAGGATTAGTTTAAAATATGACTAGAATGTATTTATCACATTTTCAGGTATTGTAGGATAATATTTCTCTTATCCACTCTTCCCCTATGTTCATTTTAGTTATTGTCTGGCCATTTGCACTGAAGTACATGATGATTGCACATGGATATATATAACAATATAAAAAAACAAACAAACAAGCAAACAAAAAACCCAAAGCATAAACCATTCATTATGATATTACCAGATATCTGCAGTGGCATGCTGATAAACTGGCTCTTCAAAAAAGAAAATAAAATTCTAAAAGTACTGATTTTTAGTTTTTGTCAATTTCCATGGTGTAAATACTTCCATCGTAGCTGAGTTCGGGCTACTAACGTGTTGTTGCTGAGCAGGCTGTTGGGAAGAGGTGCTATAACCTCTTGCTCTCAGTAGACATTGTCAGACAGCTCCAGCATACTCCAAATCAATATATTTTAAGAGTTTAATTTTACTTTGGGTAACTCTAAAATACTAGGAACAGTAATTATCAGCTTCCAAATAATGTATCAGTATAGAAGCACATAAATATCTATTTGTAAAACCACATAATTATGTGCCTATATATGGATATCACGAGAAGTATTTTTAACATTTGCAGTCTTTTCTGTTAAACAGTATACACTTATTAAAGGGTAAGGAAAAGGCAGAGTTTAGAATTGTACCTGACATTCAACTAGAAAAACAGTTGCTACTGAAGGAATGCATACATTGTCCTCAAAAGTGTGATCTGAGCTGTATCTTTTTAATTAATTAAAAGGTTTTTAATCTTTTCACTTTTTAAAGAAAGTATATAATTTATTACATTCATGAGATTATAATAAAATCAATACTTAGGAACTTTTTTGAAAAAAAAGGTAGAAATAATAATTAGATGTAAAATTCTCAATCTTGAAACTCAAAATTAAATTTTAGAATTTTCTTAAAACTTCATTCTAATGATTTATATAGTTTGAAAATTATGATGTACTTCCAAGAGAAAAAGGGGGAATGCAAAAAGAGACATGTTGATGAAGACAAATTCTTCTCAATTAAGTTTTCAGAGGTGAAGTCAGGCTTCAGATTGAATTGCAACTATTGCTGATTTCCCTAACCTCCAATGTAGAAAAAGGTGCCTTTTTCCTTTCCTCACACTAAGTTTTAGTAAGAATGATGCTTTTGGTGCTAAAAGGAACATGTGAAACAATGTATTCATGGAGGTTAAAATCAGATCAGTCGTAATTGTTGAAGGCAAAAATTCTCAAAGTTCTTAGCCTTGACACCATTTGTCTGAATGAGTTTAAAATACCTATCTATGCTAAACCCCAAAGCAGAGCGGCTCTGGTAGAGGGAAGGAAAGATGGATGGATATGCCCAGAGCTCCCTTTTTCCTGCTTCTAACTCTTCCCTTTAGATGAACTGTTTCTGAACTCTGAAGTACAGTTTGAAAAACACAAATTTAAGAGATTTCTCTGCTATTGACTGTGTGTGATTGGCAAAATAGCCAATGTCAGGCAGTCGCATTTACTATAAGCTGGTTTTCACAATGATTATGGATAATTGCACCCATGTTGATTATATAGTAGCTTATGTGTATTACTTAAAGTCAACAGAAAATGAATTCATATTATAGTCTTATTGTTCAGTCACAGATAGGATTGGTATGAGTAACTCTAAACATGGTATCAGGCAATTAGAAAATGTTCTATTTTAGTTTCAATAGCATTAAAGCCATGTGAAATTTATTTTGTAAATTATATTTTACAAATAATAAACCCAAGGAAAATGTATTTCCTAAAGCTTTGTTTAAAAATCCTCAGTCATTGAACTTTGAATTGTGTGTTGCTGGAGAACCTTGAGTTCCAGGGAGCAGAACCCAAAAGTGGCTTCTGGAAACTGAGGTGTTTTGCAGAGGCCGGGTTGCATGGATCTGGGTCCTCCACCATCCCACAATCCTTTATATCTCTACTAAACTGCTTCTGTATCTTGGTAAAACTTGGACATTTTAACTTTTAATAAATAAAAATCGTTGTTCTAAACCTAAGACCAATTTTAAAGATCTTGAATTGTGGCATGATTAAAACTCAACTGAACATAATTCAGATTTCATCTTTTCAGGCAGGCACTCACTCTCTTAGCTGGAATTGTTATTTTATAAACAGATTATCTTCTCAGATACATTATAGAAATTTCTCAAATTCTTTTTTTTTTTTGTTGCCCAGGCTGGAGTGCAGTGACACACTCATGACCAGTGCAGCCTCTACCCGCTGGGTTTAGGCTATCCTTCCATCTCAGCCTTCCAAGTAGTTGGAACCACAAGCATGTGCCACTACACCTGGCTAATTTTTCTTGATTTATTGTAGAGACGAGGTCTTACAAAGTTGCCCAGGCTTGTCTTGAGCCCCTGGGCTCAGGCAATCCTCTCACCTTGACCTCCCAAAGTGCTGATATTACAGGCATGAACCACTGCACCTGGCCGAAATTTCTCAATTTCTACGAATTGGTTTATGCAGCAGTCCCGAACCTTTTTGACATCAAGGACCAATTTTGTGGAAGACAATTTTTCCACAGATGGGGGATGGGAGGTGGGGGAGGGGGAATGTGTAGTCCAACTTCATTGCTGATCACCGTCTCAGCTCCACTTCAGATCTTCAGGCATCAGATTCTCATAAGGAGTGTGCAACCTAGATCCCTTGCATGAGCAGTTCACAATAGGGTTCTCACTCCTATGAGAATCTAATGCCATCACTGATCTGACAGAGGCAGCGCTCCACTCACTAGCCACCCACCTCCTGCTGTGTGTTCTGGTTCCCTAACAGGCCCAGGTTGTGGTACCAGTTTATATAGTATAAACAAATGTAATTGAGATGACTCTAAAGCTAAGTAACATTACTATATTCATGGCTTCTGGGTCTTTAAAAAAGAGAAACAGACTAACAATGAAATAATTATTTAGTTCGACTCTGTAACACAATTGTATAAACAAAGCATTCCTTCTGATGGGATACTACTCAAATAATCTACCTATGTATTTTTTTGTTTGTTTGTTTGTTTTATTGATATCTGTTTGGTTTTTTGAGTTGGTGTCTCACTCAGTCACCCAGCTGGACTGCAGTTACACAATCACGGCTCACCACAGCCTCCACCTCCTGGACTCAAGTAATTATTCAACCTCGGCTTTCTGAGTAGCTGGGACTACAGGTGTGCACTACCATGCCTGACTAGTTTTTGTGTGTGTGTGTGTGTGTGTGTGGAGATGAGGTCTCACTATGTTGTCAAGGTTGGTTTTAAACACCTAGGCTCAAGCAATCCTCCTGCCTTGGCCTCTTGCTGAGATTATAGGTGTGAGCCACCATGACCAACTGTATCTATGTAATTTTGAAATATCTGCAAAAACAAAATTTCTAGAAAATTAAAGCCTAACATCTGTTTCAAAAATTCTAAAATTCTGTCACCTTCTTTTTCTCCTACTCCTCAGCCCTAGTGGATGATTGCTGTTGGTGCCACTCAAAGGATGCCAGAAAAGAGAAATAATCATGGACAATGGGGCCAGTTTACATTTAACTCCAGGAATTGACGTCAGTGATTAACATCACAATGTGACACAACTCAGCAGGATAAAAAAAAAATAGGTTCAATAATGTCATGATCGTTTTAGGCTTAGGGTTTGTGAGGGCTTTGACTCATAAATTCTAACCAACTCCTCTAAAACCACTCATATAAAGCGACAAATATATACCTGTCCATATCAATACCTTACATAAAACTTTCCAGTGCTTACTGACATTTTACAACCTGAATAATATCTAATCTAATAATATCTAATCTATTTCCATGGTCTTGTATCATCTGACTTCTTATCCCTCTGATCATATGTCCTCCTACTCTGCCCTGCTTTACTTTTTTTTTTTTTTTTTTGAGTTGGAGTCTTGCTCTGTTGCCCAGGCTTGAGTGCAGTGGCACACTCACGGCCAACCCAGCGTCAACTGCTAGGCTCCAGAGATCCTTCCACCTCAGCCTTCCAAGTAGCTGGAACTACGGGCGCACACTACCATGCCCAGCTATTTTTTTTTTTAATTGTAGAGACAAGGTCTCATCAATTTGCCATGACCGGTCTTGTACCCACAGGCTCAGGCAATCCACTTGCCTTGGCCTCCCAAAGTGCTGGGATTACAAGCTGAGCCACCAAGCCCGGCCGTTTCTTTACTTCTCTAGTCCTGATAGCTTTCATGTTTCTTGAACACATTCAGCGTGTTCCTGTCTCAGGGCCTTTGTACTTGCTTTCTCCCTTGATCTTCCCATGGTCTCCACTTTAGCACTTTTTCTGACATTTGGTCAGAACAGTGCCACCCATACCAGACCCATCAATTCTACCATATTACCTGATCCATTTTCTCCATAGCATTCTCAGTGCCTAAAATGACTGTATGTATCTCTCTGTGGTATCTTTATTGTCTCTCCCTCTCACTAGAATTTTCATTCCTCAAAGGCAGCAGAGTATCCCCAGTGCTCAGAATAGAGCCCACCACATAGAAGACTCTCTACTGACTGCCACCAATTGACTAATAACATGGAGTTCCC
This sequence comes from Tarsius wallacei, assembly GCA_963574415.1. Classification (NCBI taxonomy): domain Eukaryota; kingdom Metazoa; phylum Chordata; class Mammalia; order Primates; family Tarsiidae; genus Tarsius; species Tarsius wallacei. The sequence continues at coordinate 24,190 of CAUYQG010218092.1, forward strand.
CTCTGGAGAGACTTATGTTCATATACAGCTTGAAAGGGAAAGAATCATTTTATTTTTCAAAGTTGAAGTCCCACAAATAAAAGTTAAGGCATGGTGGCTCACGCCTATAATTCCAGTACTCTGGAAGGTTCAGGCGGGAGGGTTGCCTGAGGTCAGGAGTTCACGGCCAGTCTGGGCAACAAAGCGAGACCTCATCTCTACAAAAAAATAGAAAAATTAATCAGGCATGGTGGTGCATGCCTATAGTTCCAGCTACTTGAGAGGCTGAGGCAGAAGGATCACTTGAGCCCAGGAGTCTGAGGTTACAGTGAGCCATGATCATGCCACTGTACTGAAGTCTGAATGACAGAGTGAGACCCTGACAGCACCCCCACACCCCTGCCAAAGGCCAATACTTTTTCAGGCAAGTGTGCCCATTTTTATTGCATGCAGCCCAACTCTTTAAAACTTTATAAATCAGCACTTCTTGTCCATGACCTATTTCTAAATACCAGACACTCTGAGTCTGAATGAAGGTATTTGAGAAGGGAAAATGATCAGAATGTGAAAAAGGTGTGACCCTAGGAAGAACCCAGAGGGGGTGTGGGTGGAGAATTCTCACTTAATAAAGAGCAAAGGGAGAGTAAAAGGGAAGAAAAATAAGGTAGAAAGTCCAGAAAAACAAGGAAGAAGAAAAGTAGAAGAGGACCAAAAATGGAAGTGTCAGAGGAGGCAGAAAGAATGAGAAAGGGAGAAGTGGAGAAAGTAGAGAGAAGTCTAATGAGGGAACAGTAGGGGAGAAAGCATGGGGCATGGGAGAAGCAGGAAGGAGGGACTGGGAGAAGCAGAGAAAGGCATTGGCTGAGCTGTGTACCTGGAGATGGACATGGTTCCCCCGTCACTCTGCTGTAAACAAACTCTCTGGCCACGGGCCAGGCAAATGGACCTTCCTCACTGGAAAAAGGAGATGGTTTTAAGGTATCTTCCATCTCTAATACTCTCTGTTCTTAGCTTCACAAAGATCAGGCCCTAAAGGGTTCCTCAGCAAATGGATTTTCTGTCTTCTAGCAGATCTAAGTGGCAGATGGGGCCCGGCTCCCCTAGGAGAGACCCCGCCGGCCCCCTGCCCGCTATTGTCTGAGCCCTTCTGCAGCATCAGTCCCTAGCCTGCGCTGCCTCAACAAACCCAGAGACACGGTCTCTACTTACTTCCAGACAGGAAAAGAAGAGAGGAATTGACTTTTATTACCCCGCAAAGCTAAATGTAGGCCTATTTTGAAACAAACAAGTTATACATTCCAAGGCATATTCCAGAAACGTTTTTTACTCTGAATACCTCATGGAGAAACAGTCTTAGAACTGGACAGTCCGAGGTTCAGTCCCAGCTTTCTCACTGCATTGCTTTAATAATCTGTTTAACCTTCAATGTCTTTATCTATGAGATGGAGATGAGAATGCTACCCTTAAATAGTTGTTGAGAGGATTTGATGATGTAACTTATTTAAAGAACCAGGTACAGGGTAGGTCCTCAATATCATTTTGCCTTACCTTTATTCTGATAATCTGACATAAATCACTTTTTGTACTCAGATTCTCCTATCCCCGTATGAGGATCCTGTGGTCAAATCTTCAAATTGGAATTGGGTAAGAGCAAGAATCAACTGTCATCTTCCTGTAGGTGAAATAGATAGTGGAAGAGATTCTTTCATCCAGTAAATAAGAGAACAATGTTTTTTGTTTTGTTTTGGTGGCCCAAAGTAAAGTATTTCAAAGTACTACGAAAGATAAATACATTACTCAGTGGATACTGCAAAAGTAGACAGAGAGGTATAATAGCCAGGAATTTAGCCAAATCTCTTCCTTGGATGCCTGTGTGCAGGAGAAAGAACATAGGCCTTGAAACTGGCTTTATTGATGTCTGAATCAAAGACTCTATCCCTAACCAGCTCTATGCCACTAGCCCAACATCAGCTTTGTCATTGTGAAATAATATCATATTCTCATTGATGAACTGGTAGTTGTTGGTATTAAATAGATCACATATAAAGTACCTATTATGGTGTTTTATTGAACACATACTAAGTGTCTAATAGAAAGTCACCATTATTTCTGCTGAAGCTATTGGGAAACGTTTTTCCTTTGGTGCTACACCTGATTTTATGAAGGAAATTAATATGCAAATAGAACTTGATTTATGACTAGCCAGAGAGACACATGATTTGCGGTCTCTTCTGGGAGTCAGAGACTTTCTATTTGGCCTACCTTGTAGTTGTACCTTGTAGCTCAGCTACATTACTAAGTCCTTACATTATCAGTAATGATTGAGCCTGGAAGTCAGCCAAGGCCACCAGGTAGTGATGTTAGGATTAATTTTGGTTTCATGTAATTGGTCCCTCAGAAACTGCAATCTAGGGATTCAATAGAAAGTGTCAGGGTCCCTTAAGGGAAATAACTAATACACTCTTTCTAGGTAGATACCAGCTATAAACTGTCACATCTTGGATTTCCATCCTATAGTCTTAGATCTATAAAAAAGAAAATTAGACATTGCCTAGGTCTGGGAACTAGATGGACTTTAGGAGGGCCCTTTAATCTTCTGAAATTATTTGCAGCATACTATGTATGCTTTGTGTATGTATGAATGATATTCTTGGTAGAGTGTCCTTGTCTTTCATCAGATATTCTGCTGGAACCATTTCACAAAAAGATCCGGATTCACTCTATTTGAACACCCTCCAGGAGAAATTGTGTATGTGTGTATTTTCATGAAAGATGAAGCATGTCCTGGGATTCGGGTAGCATGATCTATATGTGTCAGCATCAGAGTACAGGTGATAAACCCAGATGTCTTACGGACAGTATTTCCTATCATTCAATTACTTTGTATGTATTAATAGTATAATTTCCATACTGCACTAGGTACTATGAGGGATATAAATGTATAAAAGGGCATATCTGTTGTCATAAAAGTTACAGTCTGGCTGGTGAAAAAGTTAAGGCTCTTAACAGAAAAAACAAAAAACCTAGGACCAGTACAGAACAATGTACCTGCTTGCAAGCCACAGTCTGCAATTGCAGAAAAGGAATTCAGTGACTGGGATGCTGGGTAGGGTCTTAAGAAAAGAAAGGAACATCATGTTGGAGTGTAGGTGAGGATACTGGCCTCAGAAGCTTGGTTCAGCGAGGAGAAAGTTGGATATGTTGGATTGTGAAGTGTTCAGAGACTTGAGGTGGTCAGGAGCCTTCACTCTTGGTCCAGTAGCAAAGAGAGGGTGGCTGAAATTTTTACTTTACACGTTATTTTTGCTCCAAGAATGACTCTGATATCTCCACAAGGTGTACAGAGGGCATAAACCACACTTATAATTCAGATCAAAGCCTAATAATAATTTTAGTTTATTTGTTCAAGTGACTTTTCCAGACTTAGTGTTTGGTCATTTCCAAAGGACTGAAAAATAAAAATTAATTTCAAGGCAGCTTTAAAGCAGAATCCCATCACAATAGGCTGTTCTCACCCTATTGCTTTGCTGTACCCTTTGCCTGGTGTCATATTTCTGGAAAGTGACTCCGGACTTGTTTGCCTTCCACCCGGGCTCCACAGCTGAGATCGGAATTACACGGGTGCCCTCTGCTGGGATAAAATATGAAGTTCAGCAGGAAACAATGGTGTCCCGGTCTTTTCAATGTGGAGACCCAGTCTGTGATTCTGGGCCCACAGCAGCCTCCAGGCTGGATTCATTTAGTGCTATCTACAGGCCTCCCAGTCAGGTATGCGCTGGCATCATGCCCGAATTCATCAACCAGAAGGAGTAATCGGATTTTTATTGTAAGAAGGTTGTCAGCTAATTTTTTTAAGTAGTGTAAGAAAACAGCCTCCCCCCTGCCCCCCATCCTCTGACAGTCTGAGATCCGGACCCTCCTTTCATTAAACAGTGCCATGGCTCGTCGTGGGTGGTGGCCATCGTACTACAGAACAATACGTCTTCAGAGGCCAGGGGGAGACTCTGAGGCCGTTTAAAAAAATCCTGTTCAATTACTGTTTTTTTTTTAATGGTGAGGGAAGCACATTGATATTCATTGCTGATTTTCTTGGCTCAAATAAACAGTATTAATGCCATGGTGTTAAATTTGATTTAGTGTCTCTACTCTTGTGTTCCTTTAGTATCCTGCTCAGTTGATTTTTCTCCTAGTGGTGAAAAAAAACCCCAAAAAACAAACAAACAAAAAAAACATTCGGTTGTAATTAAGAAAGGGGCGGAGGAGTGCTGAGAAGGAAACCAAAAGAGAGAAGAGTTGTGAATTCTCGTGTGTACGAATTGGTGGTGAACTTCTAAAGTGAAATGATGGGGACTGGGGAGGGCAGTGGGGGAAGGAAGGATTGAAACGATTCCGACTCTCTACTTTTATTTTATTTTATTTTTTAGGATCAATAATATGGACATAGAGGTCTGCCTTTGGTTTCCATAACAACCTGGCTTATTGAAAGACTGCAGGCTCCACGAATCCCCAATTATCAGCCTTCCAGGGCTTATTAATGGAGCTGAGCATCCCAGTGAGGCAGGCAGCTCATTGTTGGCACGTGCCCGGTGGGCTGATGGAGGGTGGAGGAGATGGGAAGGGGAGATGTGTGGTGAGACAGCAGCCATTTGTCCCCCCGTCGCTTGGTGGGGGTGTGTGTGCAGTCATTCAGGAGACCGTGAGAGCGTCGCTTAAAGCCCTGAGTGGCTGCCACTGCTGTTGCAAGCAGCCTGGAAATAGAAGTGAAGCTTGTTTTTCCAGCCCCACCCCAAAAGCCATCCATCTGGAATAAATCCATATGAATATATCACATGCCCCGTATGTTTATTGAGCTCCTATAATTAATCAGGGCTTCCTCACAAAGACAATCATGACTCTATATTTCTAATATTAACTCAAGCCTTAATTAAAATGTGAAGCCAACCTAATGCATATTTGATAGCTTTGAATTACTCAGTCTTTGGTCTGGTGTTCGCTTATTAGGCCTTCGCCATAGAATAATTATAATAGCAACAATAATACTGATGATGATAAAAATACAGATAACATTTACTTGTCTTGTGCCAGGCTTTCTGCTAAATGCTCCACATGAAATTTCTTGTTTAAGTCTCACAATGATTCTACGAAGCGGGGTATTACTGTCCTTTTTTTACCAAATGAGGAAATGGAAGCACGAAAACTTAAATGACTTATCTTAGGCCACGGGGCTAGTGAGTGTAAATACATTAGGTTCTCATTTCTGCTCCCACCACATAATTATTTTTATTTTCTTCTGATTATTCGATTTCGGTATCCTCAAGATAGAAAAGGAACAATACATTTACAGTAAGTTCTGTGCTAGCCCATGTGACTAGGGAATGAAACATTCTGGTTAATCAAATGTTTTGATTAATAATAAGCCATCCATGTCATTATTGGATTTTTAATTGGGAAAGATTTGGAATATAATAAAACATATACAGTATTAGGAGTATAGATCATAGTCATAAAATGCTTCAGGGCTATTATACAAATGTCAATTTTTATTGTAATGTGGAAGCATTAGTAGATAAAGACATTCTGTTTGACAGAATGCCAGATGAACTGTTTTTATGGAATAGAAATATCAGTGCCTTAACTCTTTGAATATTATATATTTCAAAGTGCTTTATATAAACCGTCATTGAAGTTCAATGTGATCAGAAAAAAAATCACTCTGGGGTCTTTCAGAGTTAAGGAATATTGGTGCTTGGAAAACCTAAAATTCATTAAATACTCTGGATCTTTAGACTGCGCTTTTCTTTCTTTTTTTAAATTTTTATTATGAAGATGTGGGGTACAATTCGGAGTTAGGTATATAAACATTGATCACGCAGGTACCCTTGTCAATGAGGTATGCCCCTCACTCCCCTAGCAGTTTCCCTCAACTGCAAGCCCCATTCTCCCCCTCCTGGAAAGTAACTCTTTAGACATATCTTTATTGTTTTATTTTTCTGATTACGTAGCACTGTCTCATTTTGGAAAAAATA